>CM035425.1:155008352-155135852 GCA_020310875.1 Ceratopteris richardii | reverse complement strand
AAGGCATTCAAAGTAGCCATCTTGTATGTATCCATGCGATACAAACCATTACATAATGTATCGGACATCACGATAGCATCACCATTGCCAAAATCATGAACCATACACTTATGATCAACAAAGTGTACATGAAGTCCAACTTTGGCAATCTATGGAATTGAAATTAAGTTCTTCTTGATATCCGGCACATACAATGCATTTTTCAGGAGAATCACACCTCCATTTGCAGCCGTAAACTCAATTTCTCCTACTCCAATGATAGGATAAGAGGCATTGTTTGCACACACCACATGTCCTCCTTTGGGTGCATCTTTCAAAGAGGCAAAAAATCTTTTGCATGATGTCATGTGCTTTGAAGCACCACTATCAAAGAACCAATCGGAATCAGCCTCACTCACAACCATACATTTAGATTGCAAAGAAGCATCATAATGACATTTAACAACACATGCCCAAAAATCTTGAGCCATGTTAGCTTCATCATTCTTTACATTTGCTGAATTTTCAGCAATAGACATGCCAGATTCCTTCTTCTTTTCATTGCCTTTAGCAAGACGTTTACATTCATCAATAGTATGGCAAGCCTTTCGGCAATATTTGCATCTCTTTTTCTTTTGAAAATTGGCATCATTAGAGGAATGAGTGGAAGAGGAAGCTTCAGGCTTTGGTTTTGATGAACCCAAAGCTGAACCATACTTGCTTTTCCCCTTTTGTGAGATAGCAAGTGCTTTCGTTCCCTCAGTCAAACCACTCCTATTCACTCTAGATTGCTATTCTTGCAAAAGAAGAGACACAACATCATCAAATGCATACATATTAGAATTTCCTTTTGCAACCAAATGGAGTGTAGTAGCAAAGCTTTGAAAAGATTCTGGTAATCCTTTCAACAATGTAGAAATGAGTGATGCATCTGGAATAATCTCATCTATGTTTGCCAATTGCTCCTTCAAGTCCTTGATGCGTATCACATACACATCCACCGACTCATTTTCAGCCATACATACATCCTCAAGATGCTTCCTCAAGTATGAAACACGTTATTCCTCGTTACGCACGACATACAAAGAAGCAAGAGTGTCCCATGCCTGTCGTGATGTAGAACATGACCGAATTGTGAAGAGATGGATAGATATGTGCTTGAAGATGAAGAGGTGCTGCAAAATCCTTGCACTAAACCAACCAAATGAGCTCCAGGAGTATGTGGTGGGCGCTTTTGGCTTGCTAATGGATGTGTTAGACACCCTATGTACCTTGGAAGATCAATCTCAAAAAGATAGATCAAAATAGATGAGCTGGAATTAATTCAGAGGTGAAAAACTTGCTATTTTGATACATGTGTGTGGCTTGTATCCACACTTGATATAGCATATAGCTCAGCTTATGGACGCCTTTTAAGTGCGACTAAACTGCCATGTATATATAGAGAGTTTTGGAGACAAGATTTGAATTTGAATATTGCTCACCTAAAAGTAGTTTCCTACTTTTTAGAGATTGATTGATTCTTCAACCTCCAAATCAAGAATTCATGGCTTCTCTCTCTAAATGAACTCAAACACTTTGATTCCTCTTACTGGTACATCAAGTAAATGATCAAAGAATTACAAGGGTGAGTTCACAAGTGAACTCTTAGATTTCCATACATTGTCCTCTCTTACTACTTCTCCTAGAAACTCAAGCCAATACTTAGGCTTGTAATAGATTTGTTTCAAAAGCTCCCACTCAAGCCAAGTATGCTTGAGGTCTTCAATCTTCAATAATAACCTGCAATCCAATCAAAGCCTCGAATTTGTAAAGTTTTGTACCATCCAATGCTTTGGTCAAGATATCTGCACATTGTTGATGAGTGGACACACATGATATTTGAATCTCTTTGCTTAGAACCTTCTCTCTTACAAAGTGAAAATGAACTTCAATGTGTTTAGTCCTTGCATGAAAAAGAGGGTTAGTAGCTAACCGAATAGAACTCATGTTGTCACCAAAAATAGTTGGAGTTCCAAACTCCAATCCAAGATCTTTGAATAATGTCTTCATCCACATAGCTTCTTGTGTAGCTATGACAAGACCTCTGTATTCAGCTTCAGTAGAAGAGAGAGCAACTGTGGGTTGCTTCTTGGATGACCATGAAATAAGCTTTGAACTTGCAAAGGTAAGATAACCTGAAGTGCTCCTTCTATCTTCCTTGGAGCCAACCCAATCTGCATAAGAAAATAGCTTCAACCCTAAATCAGATACATAAGGATAATAAAGTCCTTCATTTATGGTTCCTTCGAGATATTTGAGTATCTTCTTAGCAGCATCCATGTGTGGTTTCCTTGGTGTGTGCATGAATTGACTTAGCACACTCACAGTATAACATATATCTACCCTTGTCAATGTGGCATAGTTGAGACTACCCACAAGGCTTTGATATAATGTGATGTCCTCTATGAGTTCACCTTCATGTGAGCTCAATTTATGGTTGACCTCCATTGGAGTACATGCAATTTTACAATCCTCCATCTTGAATTTTGCTAACATATCCTTGATATACTTTCTTTGAGTGAGAAATAAACCATGATCTTTGTAGACAACTTCCAAACCTAGGAAGTAGGTAAGTGAACCTAAATCACTTATCTTGAATTCGTCTCTCATTTGATCTTTGATCTTCTTCATACCATCTGCATCATTTCCTATCAATATAATATCATCTACATATACACATAGGTAGATGACCTCAGAATTACTCATTTTAATAAAGAGTGAATGATCTGCCTTGCTTGGTTGAAAGCCTTTGTCCTGCAAGAATGAAATAAGCTTGAAATTTTAAGCTCTTGGGGATTGCTTGAGAACATACAATGCTTTGTTAAGTTTACACACATAATCAGGATAAACTTGATTCTTAAATCCAAGTGGTTGTGCCATATCTACCTCTTCTGTTATCCATCCATTAAGAAATGCATTTTTTACATCCAATTGAAGTATCTTCCAATTTTTGGAAGAGGCAATACTAAGCAAAACCCTAATAGTAGGCATCTTTGCCACAAGAGAGAAGGTCTCCTCATAATCAATTCCCTAAGTTTGTGCAAAGCCTTTAGCTACAAGCCTTGCCTTATACCTGTAATGGAACCATTAGAATTCTTCTTGAGTTTATAGACCCATCTTGAGCCTATTACCTTCATAGATGAAGTCCTGGGCAGCAAATCCCAAGTGTTGTTTTCCTCAAGTGCTTCAATCTCTCCCTTCATTGCATGCTTCCATTTTGATTTTGCTTTGGCCTCTTCAAAGGATGATGGCTCCTCTTGATTTATGTCCTGTGCTATGTAAATAGAATGTTTAGTTACTAATGACGTGTGAAACCCATACCTTTTTGGTTGTTTTCTTTCCCTTATAGATCTTCCTAAGCCATGTTGTGATGATTCTGCCTCATGTCTAGCTTCCTGCAATTGTGCTTTACCTTTATGCTTCCATGCTTTGATTTTTTCCATCTTAGTTTCTTCATCGTCATCTGAAGTATCTTGTTCTTTAATCTTTGGTTGATGTTCTCTATCAAGCTTTGGAAAATCTTCTTCAAGGTCATATGGAAATTTGACCGTCCTCCATGAATCTTCATACCATGAATTGTTCTCATCAAAAGCTACATTTTTGCTTACCAAGAATCCTTTGTTGGTAGGGTTGTATAACCTGTAACCCTTTTGATTGTTGTCATATCCAATGAATACACACCTTTCTGCCTTTGGATCCATCTTGCCTCTAACCCATGAGGGAACATGAGCATAAGCAATACATCCAAAAAATTTACAATGATCTAAGCTAGGTCTTGTAGTTACCTTTCTTTTGATTCCTCTTTCTTGAAGAAAAGAATCAAATTCATTTGAGAAGTATTCTCCCCCTCCATCTGACCTTAGCCTTTTTAGTGATTTACCTGTTTGATTCTCCATAAGAGTCAAATATCTTTTGAAGCATGAAAAAACTTCATCTTTGTGCTTCATAAAGAATAGGATAGTCCATCTACTGCAATCATCAATAAAGGAGACATAATACCTTGATCTAGATATTGAAGCATCCTTGCTAGGTCCCCATATATCTGTATGAACCAACTCCAAGAGATCTCCATGCATATAATCTTTCTTCATGAATGGTAACCTGTGACTTTTCCAAATTGACATGCACTACACTTATAAATCATGTGTTGTTTTGAAAAGTTAGGGAGTCCAAGTACACTTTGGTCCTTGCAAATTTGCTTTAATAATCTTTCACCAATATGTGACAATCTCTTGTGCCATACCTCTAGTTCTATGAGTGTTTGATTACCATAGTTGAAGAGAGCTATGTTCCTTGCGTCTTGCAACTCAAAAGTGAAAATCTACCTATTTTTTCTCCCTTTGCTATTCTTATGAACCCTTGGCTAGGGTCTTCCACATATGCTCCTAGACTTCATTCTGAGTAGGTTCCTCCTTTGTAAGACTTGGAAATTCCTCTTCCAAATCATAGGGTAGCTTAACCTTCCTGCATTCATTCTCATACCAAGAATCATTTTCATCAAAGACAACATCTCTGCTTACCATGAATCCCTTATTGATAGGATTATAAAACCTGTAACCTTTTTTATTTAAATCATACCCAATAAAGATGCATTTTTCAGCCTTTGGGTCTAGCTTACCTCTTATCTGAGAAGGAATGTGTACATATGCTACACATCCAAATATTTTGCAATTGTCAAGTGAGGGTCTCTTACCATGCCATGCTTCATAGGGTGTCATGCCATCAAGAGACTTAGATGGTAACCTGTTTATGAGGTAAGTGGCAGTAGAAACACTTTCTTCCCATAGATAGTTAGGTAATTTTTTCTCATTCAACATAGACCTAGTTGTCTCAACAATTAATCTATTTCTTCTCTCAGCTACCCCATTTTGTTCAGGAGAATACCTTGTGGTTATTTCTCTTTTTATGCCTCTGTCCTGCAAGAAGTATTCAAATTCATTGGAGAAGTACTCACCTCCCCCATCTGATCTTAGCCTTTTCAAATTCCTTCCTGTCTGATTTTCAACTAGTGCAAGATATTTTTTAAACCAATTAAATACCTCATCCTTGTGCTTCATGAAGTACAATACAGTCCATCTGCTATAATCATCAATGAAAGACACATAGTACCTTGATCCTGAGACAGAGGGTTCTTTGCTTGGTCCCCATACATCTGTGTGTACAAGCTCTAGATAGTCTTCATGCATGTATCCTTTCTTGGAGAAGGGTAACCTGTGAGACTTCCCAAATTGACAAGCACCACACTTATAAATCATATGTTGCTTGGATACATTAGGTATCCCAAGCACACATTGGTGCCTGCACATTTGTTTCAAGGTTCTTTCTCCTATGTGCCCTAACCTTTTGTGCCAAATCTCAAGCTCTGAAAGTGTTTGATCTTTATAACCGTATAGTGCAATATTCTTTGTATCTTCTAACTCAAAAGTGAAAAGTCTACCTGATTTTTCTCCTTTAGCAATCCTCTTGAACCCATACCTTGGATCCTCCACATATGCTCCATATTGATTGAATCTAACCTACAAACCTTTCTCCACAATCTGACCAACACTCATCAAATTTTTGGTAATAGTTGGTACATAGAGTACCCTGCTCAACTAATTCTGATTTCCATCACAAGTCTTAACATTTCCAACTTTAACTACTGACTGCTTTGTATCATCACCTGTTTGGACTTGATGCTTACCTTTTGGTTCCTCAAGATCAGAGAGTAGTGCTACATTGCCAGCCACATGATTTGAGCATCCTTAGTCAATGTAGAATAGGTGGTCATCATTTGTACCTGACTTTGAAGTCATGTTCATGATCAGAAGAGATTCATCCTGCTCCTCTGTGTAGTTCTTGTAATCCTTCTTGGATTTGAATCCTCCTTGGTAGTTGCCATTGTAATTATTTTTGTAGTTGTTGTTGTAGCTATTGTTGTAGCCTTGGTGATGGTTGAATCTACCTCTTGACTGTGAGTATCCACCTCTTTGGTATCCTCTTCCTCTCTGATTTTTGTAATTCCTGAAACACTCATCTGTAGTATGATTTGATAGACCACAAATGTTGCATGGTGAGGAGTTATAAGATCTCCCCCTACCTGGCTTACCTCCTCTACCCCTTCCTCTTGATGATCTACCTCTCCCTGCATAGTTGGCTTGGGAGGTAGAACCTTCATCTTCCACCTTCTTGCTTTTACCTTTATCTTTAGACTTCTTATCAATATATAGGGCAGAAGAGTTATTACCTTTGGATGTATCTCCATTTTTGTTGAGCTTTTCTTCATGAGTAAACAATTGTCCCATGAGAGTTGTAAGATTTGGAGTGTGCATGTCCATGTAAAGATCCATGGTAGTGGTGAAGCTTTCCCATTTGTCATCAGCCTTGATCCCATTGATCACTTGCCTTACAATCTGTTCTTCTTCAATCTCTTCTCCTATGCTTGCTAACTGATCTGCTACATCTTTAATCTTGGTCACAAATTCTGAAACAACTTGCTTGGGTTGCTTCCTTAGTGTTGTGAATTCAATCCACAACTGATTTTTCCTAGCCCTTGTGTTGGAGGAAAAATAAGATGACAAGGTTTCCCAAGTCTCTTGGGATGTCTTAAAATTTCTAATATGTGGCAAAAGAAAATCAGATATAGAGTTGAGTAAATAAGACCTTTCCAATGCATCCTTAGCACACCATGTGTTGAGCTTTTCATGTTCTTCCTTGGTTGGTAATCCTCTTGTTTTGAATGAGGGCAATTCCTCATCTCCTGAGATGTATCCATAGAGACTCCTTCCTTGTAAGTAGGTCTTCATCCTTAGAGACCATGCTTGATAATTGTTCCTGTCCAATTTGTCAATAAATGAAGGAAAACCATCTCCCATTTTACCTTGACTAGCTCTGATACCACTGTTGGGAAAGATGGATGGATGCTCCAAGGGACTGAGTAGGTACTGCTAAACCTGCTTTGTACCAGCCCTCTTTTGCTTCAGAGTTGATAACTAGACCTCCTTAGCTTTCCAATGACACCATAAAATGTCCTATGTACTTTAGAAATGATGTGTGCAATGATTGAATCAAAACAGATACCTTTGTAGTTCAGAAACTCAAGAAAACCTTCTATTTTTGTCTTGACACCTGTTGGGTATTTAGCTCAGTATGACCACCACATAAGGAATTGGAAAAATTCCTTTTAGGGGTATCTAATTAACTTAGTAAGATACCTATTCCAAGTAGAATGATGTAAAATGATAAACTATGCTAAGAGAAATCAATTTAGCAAGTTAAGCTATACCCCTGACTTTATAAGACTGTAGCAAAAAATGACCAGAGATCACCTCGACGCAGATTTCTCCAAAATGGCTGAATAGAATGTCTTCAAACTTTGAGAGCATGTAGATGAATTCAATCTCAATCCATAAAACTTTGAATCACTGAATTTGGTGATATGCCCTTGACAAGTTGAGAGACTTTTGAGTATACTAACAGAGAACTCAGAGATGGACAATGTGAATGTATGTATTAATGAACATTTGTATACAACTCCATTGGCATGAAATTAATTGCCAAATGGTGTAGAGAGGTGTGGGCTAGAGCGTAGATCTCATACACACTCAAAAATCAGTAATGATAGGCTCGGGAGTGCTCTCTCTTCCCCGCGACTTTTCATGTCCATTTTTATAAGGAATGAGTAAAATTTTGAATTCAAATTCAAACTTTTGGCTCCCTATGATCAAGCTCCTAAATGCTTGGAGATATTCTCTCAATCAAACAATTAATTTTTCCACAAATCCTTTTGGTAGGTGATTACAAGAGATTCCAAGTCAATTTGACTTTTACAATGAGGTAAAGTGGTAATTAACCACTAGCAATGGTTCCTATGCTTCTTCACATATGTAAGATCTTCAAGATATCTTTCAAGCCAAATGTGTAGGCTTGTGATTTTCACCAACATATTCTGGTGAGTGTTTCCTCCCCATAGGAATCTCCTAGAGAGAGCAAGGATCAAATTGAAGTGCTTTTTGTTAGGCATCCAACACGAAAGAAAGAGGACAAGGGAGGGCAAAATATAGTGGTTCAAGATAAAGACCCTGTGAGACAGGGTGGATTGACAAGCATACCATTGAAAAAATATTTTCTTGAATTTATCCATGATCTAGTCCCATCTTTGGTTGAGGGTCACTTGAAATCCCATAGGGATGCCTAGCATCTTGAATATCTCACCTTCCTTTATAATGTCACAACCCAAAGAAGCAATAGAGGGGGCACTTGGTTGGTGGAAGCTTTAAAGGTAGTTTTGTTGTGGTTGATATGGGATCCACTGGCAAGACAAAAGGTATGAAGACAATCCAGCACAAATTCAACATACTTTGGCTCAGCTTTAACAAAAATATTGGTGTCATTAGCAAAGGATTGAAGGCAGAGTCGGTCAAGGGACCTAGGAATAGATATCCCTTCAGGTTTGTTGTTGGATAGAGCATCCTTGAGGAGCCATCCAAGGGAGTCGCTAGCGATGGCAAAGAGGAGGGGGGCGAGAGGGCATCCTTGTCTGATGAATCTTCTGAGCGTGAAGTGGAGAGAGAGAGAGAGAGCCATTCAAGGAGATCATGAAGGGATTGAAGAATAAACTCCCATTCCATTCTGTCATAGGCTTTGTGAAAGTCAACTTTGAAGAAGTAGAAGGGTTGGTAGGATTCATGAGCAAAGTCTAAACCCTCCCAAAGCGAGATTATGGCATCCAAGATGAAGCACCCTTTGATGAAACCTTTTTGTTCGGGGAGAATAAAGTCTTTCATATGAGGATTAAGTCTTTCACCAAGGACGAGGCTATAATCTTGTAATTGGAAGTCAAATAGGTAATAGGTCTCCAATTGTTGAGGTCCTCTTTAGGTCCCCTCTTATGAATCAGTTTTATAACTCCAGTGTTGATCTCAAGAGGAAGAGTGCCTTTCCTAATAGCTTCTGTCCACACCAAGATAATGAAGGTGGTCACGAACTCACCAAGAGTCATGAAAAACGCATTGGGAGTACCATCAAGACTAGGAGATTTGTAGGGTTTCAATTTATGAATGGTTTCTATAACCTCACCGACAGTGAGGGGCAGGTCTAGCAAGGCAGCCAGGTGGGGAGGAAAAATTTCCTTCCTCTTAAGAGCAATGGTAGCTCTAGCTCCGCGGATATCCTCCCCCCACTTGGGAGAACCAGAGAAAACATCCGTAAAGAAGCCTATGGCCTCGTGCAAATTCTCCTCCATACTGATAGCACAACCACTAGATGTTTTCAATAACATCGGGATGAACTCCTTACTTTTCCTCTTTTTGAGCAGAGAAAACATGGATTGATTGGGACGATCAAACTTCCCCGCCCAAAATTCTTTTGAAGCATAGAGAAGGCTACTAGCCTCAAGGTATTCTTCATATTTTAATCTCTCTTGAAGGCATAAAACTTCATCCATGTGGTTGGGTCCTTTAGAGGCCAAAATAGAGTCTATTTCCTTAGAAATTTGTAATCTTCTTCTGTTTCTAATGCTTTTCCTAAGATTCTTGTAGTGGGTGAAAAGACTTTGCACTTCTTTGACCGTTTTAGCCCAAGCCATCACAGGGCTAGTGCAAGAAGAAAAGTACCTTATGAAAATCTCTTTGGTTTGCTCAATGACACAAGGGATGCGAAGGAGGGTGGGATCCAAATGGGGTCATCCAGCCTTAAAGCTGTGGGAGGGGTTCTTCAAAGAGATAATCAAGGGGAGGTGGTCGAACATGCAAATAGAATTGTCAGTGCTCGCCTTCACATCACCAAATGTCTAAAGGAAGGAGATGTTGACATAGCATCTGTGGAGTCTGGCAGCATGGAAGTAGTTTCCTTTATGTATGTTGTTCCAAGTGAATCTAGAATGATCAGATATGTCTAAGAGATCGAGCAAAGAAATCATGTTCAACCAAGAAGACCATTCCTGGCCATAAACAGTGGTTCCTTTCTTGTTGAGTCTATCCTCAAGGGAAGTGACCATGTTAAAGTCCCCAGCAAGCACAATGGGGCCTTGAAGCATGGAAACTTCTTCCCAATAGGCCATCCTTTGGGAAGGATATAGCATACACACTAATGATGGTGCATTTGTAGGGTTTGGCAAGGGAGACACCAATCCATTGGTGTGAGGTGCTGGTGAAGATCTTGTAAACCAGATGCTTAATGGAGAGGGAGACCTCAAGGGAAGCCCCCTCCCAGTCGGGTGATCAGTACATTACCACTCATGATTAGTCAAGATAATATTAAGATGCACCTTAAGCTTGTCTTTGTTAACTTTTATTTTCTGAAGATAAAAGAAGTCATCAAAATAGAGAAATCATAGATCAAATTAGCTAAAAGTCTAGCCCTTATTGGGTCAGTGATGCCTTTGGTGTTATAAGACATAATGTTAATATTCATCATAACTAAAATCCAAAAATACATCACTTCCTAATGTTTTTCATTAGCTTGTTTAAAGAGACAGAATTCTCCATAATTTTCTTTCTTTTGGACCTGTTGTTACCTCCAGAATGTCGGGATTTACTGGTTTGAAGTCTAGTAGGAGGCACATTCTCTTTATGAAAACTTGGAGGCTCAAGGTCTTCAATTTCTTTGTGTTGCAGTTCCCGAATAAAAGCATCATATGTATTACTTAGTTCTGTGGAAAACCTGCCCTACTAGAGTGAGGACACATGATTAATAAAGTTCACTTTAGGACCCACGGCTGAGGGGGCCTGAGAGTTGAGAAGGTTTTTTTTTTTGTGATCTTCATCCATCCTTCACCATCAGTGAAGAGAGATTTATTTACGTGATTGTCCGTGAGAAGAGGCTTATGTCCAGTGGGAGCTAGAGGAGGGGCCTGTTTGCCTGAGGGCTGACCTAAATGATCATTAGACTTTTGAGTATTATCAACCAAGGTGTTGGGAACCTCTTCAATGAGAGCATCAAAAGAGTTACCCCAAGCTTTGTTTACCTTTTTTTTTGGCTTAGTCTGCTGCTTTTTATGATTCCTACCTGTGTGAGCAGCTAGGACACCAACTTGTTCGAGAGGAGGATTGACAATTGGCATTCGTGCTTCCCTAATCAGGGGGCAGTCCTTCACCCAGTGGCCTTGCCTAAATCATTTGAAACAAGCATTAGGTAAGTTGCGATAAGAAACTTTCTGCTCATGTAAACAAATACCTTTTGAATCATAGATTTTTAGGGAAGTTTTGACTGACGTGATAATTTCTATTTCAACTAGGACTTGAGGGTCCCACTTAGGGTTTATGTGACCTTTGGCCTTTTCTCCAAGGTCTTTTCCCAACAGCCCACATAAGCCATCAATCCAAGGATAGAACTCGAAAAACACCAGGACACGAGTAGGCTTGGGACCGTGGGGATTGAGCTTAGGAAACCATCTGAAAAAGGACATTGGGGTTGACTTGATCACCCATCGACCCTCAGTGATGACCCCTAGGGCATCGTTAGGTAGAACCCATTAGGCAGATATTGGATTTGTTTGACAAATAAACCAAGAGACTCCCAGGTAGCCTTAATCGAGTGCTTAACATTGTCAAGCGGAGGACGGGGCCCATGACATAGCGCTATGATTACCCTATTCAAGAGCTTGTCCTGCCACTCCTTAAGGGATTTTCTGTCAATCATCGATCATGGCACCTGGGCTCAGACTTTTTTCTTTCAAGAAACAGTCAGGCAAACTAGAGATGGGAGCTTTACCCTTATCAGTGGGGGCAGAAGCCCTAAGTTCAAACTTGCTTTGGGAGTGAGCCCCCTCCAAGACCGATACATCAAATGATTTATGAAGTTCGAAGCATACCTCTGTCCCCCGCAGGGATGGCGGAGTCGGTCAAGCCTTTAACACTTACAAGGTCTCCATGTTGGGCATTCTCCATGGCCATCATTGCAGAAGGAGAGGACCCCACCTGCGAAGCCATCCATTGGGTGTCGGAGGACATGGCAGAGTCCTCACTATCGGAGGACATGGCAGAGTGAACCTCTCTGCCATTAAGTCCTCACTATCGGAGGACATGGCAGAGTGAACCAAGCCTTCGTAGTCGAAGTTAGTCTCCCCCCCGTGGGGGGAGGAGAGAGCTACACCACCACCTCCCAGCCTACACAGTGCGAGAACTAGAGACGCGTCCGACGGTGAGCTCTTGCGCTACGTAGATGTAATAAAGTAAGTCTATGATCTAGGGATCCGATGGCTTCAGACAGATCTGAAATCGGATACCGTTTGGTCACTCGTCTATAGGACCAAAGATCTCAAGAGTAGACTCAAGCATAAGTCATGTGCTTTCATATTCAAGTAATCCACTTAGCCTAGTGGTTAAGTCTCATGGTTGTGAAGGAGGAGGTCTTGGGTTCAACTCCCATGGGGAGCATGGGGAGAGAGTTTTGCCCAAAGAGCTCTAGAGCCTTCTAACTCAAGTTAACGTGAGTTAACTTGAGTCCAGTGGACTTAACTCAAGAGGTCAGTACAACAACCACTAGTGGACTCTAGTGGAAGGTACTAAAGTAGTGGTCGAGATCACTCCAGCCACTAATAGACTCTAGTGGTGGATATGAAAGGAGTGGAGGAGATTGCACATGCACTTGTGGACTCTAGTTACATTGGTGGTCCTCATTAGTTCAAGCAGCTATATATACAGGCATAAGCTTGGGAGGAGAGTCATCTCTCTAGCATGTGGTGGTCGTAATCCTTGTTCTATTGCATTGGTATCAGAGCCATTCTCCATAGCTCTTCTCTTTCATCATCTTGCTCATCAATTTGCTCTCGCCTATATGCATGTGCAATCTACGAAGAAGAAAGAATCTCGCGGCCGTTTTGAGAAGAGAGTACGTTGATTCTGCTGGATTGGCTTAGGAGAAGCATAGCAAAATGTTATCAACTTTGTGTGCTGCTGGCAAGATTCGAACTCCCGCCCCTCTGTTGGGAGCGCGCTACTCTAACCACTAGAGCACGTCGTACACGTGAAGAGTTATCTGCAGCAGACAGAATTGATCAGAGCCGGCGCTGAAGTAGATCTAAATTTATAGATCTAAAAGGTGATATTCTTTGGTGAAGCAGAGGGTGATTGAACCCCCGTCCCCCCGACTGGAGCATGCTGCTCTATCTAGAAGAGCATCACCGTCCGCGTGAAAATATAACAGAATTACTAGTTAAAGTCCTGAAGCAGCTCTCAAATAGCGGCAAAAAAGGTATATTCTCTCTGCTATAGGTCCACGGGATTCGAACTCCGATCCGGAGTATCACAGAGAACTCTTCTATCAAGTACGACTAGCGCTATTCGTGGCCTGCTACACGGGCAGAAGCTTGGAATCTGAATTCCGCGCTGCAGATGGTCTCAAATAGGAGCCAAAAATACTACACAAAATAGTTACTCTGCAGAAGTGCCGACCCGGATTCAAACTCGGGTGGACAGATTACGCGCTGGTTGAGATAGCCAAGGCGCTCAAAGGCTTTCTGTGTTTCGTATGCGTAGAAGACTCTGTCAAATTAGTAATCAGAGCTGAAGTGCAAGTCCAATTCTCATCCGTCCAAGGAGCCAAATCAGTTGCTGAACCCGAGAAGTATTCTGCTTCAGTTGTCGCAGAGTTTGATGGAAGTGGAGTTGTGGAGTGAAGATCCGGAGGCCTAAGTTAGTCGATCTCGACAGACCAAGTCATCCAAGACTATTTCTTGATGAGGAAGCTTCAAGAATGGTGAATAGCACCTCGCAAGGATCAAGAGGATGAATCCCTCTTCCAAAGGATCAAGGGATGGACGAAGCTATGATCAAAGCTAAGTATTTTCCAGTTTTTGCTTGGCCTTAATGCTTGATTTATCTTGTTTTCATTATTCTACACTTAATCCTAGATGCACATTGAAATAGCCAAGATTTCAATTGATTAAGTCTAGATTAGAATAATGAATTAATCATTCCAAGCATTAGTTTGCATTAAGGAAAGACTTGATTTCAAAAAGATCCTTGTGCATCAAAGAATGTATTTTGGTAGTTTAAATACATATTTCCTTTCCATTGAGTAAGTTTTCTATTGCGCCTCAAGGGTATGTTTTTATATCATAGTGCATTAGGACAAAGGAAAGGATTTACATGCATCAGGATTGCATGATATACATTCTTAGTACCAGAAAAATCGTGCATCAAGCTCATGCATGATTGTTGTATTATTTTTTGAGCATGCAAAGAACATGCATGCATACGCATGTGAGCATATGCTTTTGCATGTAGATACATGCATTTGCATGATAGAATGGAATGTTGTTTGCAAGTAGATATGAGAATGTACTCTCTTAGTATTTAGCTTACTTTATAAAGCTCGCAGTTTGACATTAGGGAAGACCAAGGACTAGTTAGTTGCAAAGACATACTAGTTCTAGTTTGCAACTCAAGTAATTAGTCGATTTCTTCCCAAGTTGATACTCCGCTATCAAAGACAAATACTTAATGACAATTAAGTATGATAGATATCTGGCTAGGTATAAGTAAGCACTAGGAGAAAGTTAAGTAATAAATTTTCTTGATAACCAAGAAAATTTAAATTACTTGCAAAACTCGTTTGTGATGTATGATGACTCTAAGTCCCGGATGTACTTAGAAAGTCATGCGGTTAAGCTTTACTTGATTAGTTACATACTTTATGTAACTTCTCAAGCATCCCAAGGTTGGATGAGAACGTCAACTATATTTCCAAGTTCCATGAGTACTCTTCTATTTAGAAGATTCCGAAAGTTTAAAGAAGTTTCTTTGTGGTTTCAAGATTTGTATCTCATGATGAAACCTCGGTAAGTGACTTTTTGGAATAGAGATATGAAATAGTCAAGCCTTCTATTTCATGTGAGATCATTCTCCTACTATGTTCAAGATGAATTTAGTTTTGGGAAGGAAGATGTTCCAAGTAGAGGATCTTAATTGATTCATGAACTCTTCCCAAAATACACATAAATTCATATTATATGATAGGTCCAAGGAATGATGAAGGCAAAATCTCTTTAGGATATAAATGTTTTGCCAAGATATAAAGGTATCAAGCTTTTATAAATAGGATGTTCAAGAACCTTTTCAATCTTCAAAAGATGATAAGTCTAAGTGGACTTATTCATTTGAGTTTGCTTCAAGTTATAGCATAAATGATTTCCTAGAGTCTAGTATACTCTAGAATAGGGAAGTTAGGAATTGCTCATCAGATTGACAATTCCCAAGAACTTTCAGTTAAAAGTCTTTGAGAAAAGTGTCCTAAGTTGGACAATTTTCATTTTTAATTTGAATTGGTGAAGTTAGTATGGTTGATTCCACTGAAATGGTAAACTTTCTCTTACAGTTTACATAGGATTTTTTCAACTCATAAGGACAAAGTAGTCCTCTAGTCAAGTGAAAAAATCAAGTAACTATTAGATCAAAGTAAACCATTGTATAAACATCTATAGTTAGATGTATGGGACAATCAAACTTCAAGTTCTCCAAAACAAATTCAAGTGAATCAAGAGTTCTCAAAGTCTTGCGAGGGATAAGAATCCCACCTTCATTACTAAGCCCATGCACTAGTTATGCCTAGAAATGGACTAGTAATTTGAATCCACCTAGTTCACATGTTTGTGCCTAGATCGCACATCAAGAAACTGTGAATTAGCTAGGGATGTCATTAGATCCACCCTCATTATTCTTCACTAGTTTGTACTTTGTCCTGTTCATCAAAGTACAACACTAGACAATGTTTTGAATCATTTGGGCAAGGATGCCACCACAGAGATGAGACATGTTCTTCCAGTTTTAGAACATGAGGCTCGGGGGTTGCCTACAGTTATATATATAGCTTTATTTTCGAGGACGAAAATCTTTCCCAAGGGGGGAAGAATGTAATAAAGTAAGTCTATGATCTAGGGATCCGATGGCTTCAGACAGATCTGAAATCGGATACCGTTTGGTCACTCGTCTATAGGACCAAAGATCTCAAGAGTAGACTCAAGCATAAGTCATGTGCTTTCATATTCAAGTAATCCACTTAGCCTAGTGGTTAAGTCTCATGGTTGTGAAGGAGGAGGTCTTGGGTTCAACTCCCATGGGGAGCATGGGGAGAGAGTTTTGCCCAAAGAGCTCTAGAGCCTTCTAACTCAAGTTAACGTGAGTTAACTTGAGTCCAGTGGACTTAACTCAAGAGGTCAGTACAACAACCACTAGTGGACTCTAGTGGAAGGTACTAAAGTAGTGGTCGAGATCACTCCAGCCACTAATAGACTCTAGTGGTGGATATGAAAGGAGTGGAGGAGATTGCACATGCACTTGTGGACTCTAGTTACATTGGTGGTCCTCATTAGTTCAAGCAGCTATATATACAGGCATAAGGTTGGGAGGAGAGTCATCTCTCTAGCATGTGGTGGTCGTAATCCTTGTTCTATTGCAGTAGAGAACGAACATGAACATGCATGAATGCGGCAAGAACCCTAGATCGTAAACCCATGTTGCTCCTCGTGAATTTTTGTTTTGTTATATTTTTGGTAGGCCAAATCACATTGCTTTTGATTGTTGGTTCGAAGAGGTAAGAAGAAGTACCGAAGGAGAATGCTATCACCACTTCAAAGAATGATGGCAATTGGCTACCCCGAGCCATGAACATCAATATGATAGGGTGCCATGGACCAAAAAATGGTACATAGATTCTACTTGCAAGAATCACATGGCATGCAAAGGAGATGTTTTCATCGATATGCAGGTTTGAAAGAGCAAGAGCTGTAAATAGGTGAGGATACAAAACACCCCATACAGCGTGTGGGGGATCTTGTAAATAGGTGAGGATACAAAACACCCCATACAGCGTGTGGGGGATCTCAAATTGAGAGAAGACAAGTCTGCAAAGGAATCACAACAAGTACTTCGTTTTCCTTACATCATTAAAAACCCTATTTTTCAAGGAAAAATAGTAGAAAATGGATTGCAAGGCAAATTCAATGACAAGGCTGCCTTGTAAAACATGGAGGAAATGGATTGCAAAATTCATATGCTCTCGGATTGTGATGCTGAGTCGTTTCAGTTAGGCTTCCATTGATAGAAATAGAGTCAAACGAATAGCAAGTTTTCTTCTGAAGACAATTCAGTAAACAATACCAAGTCATGCTCAATCGTCCCTCATGTCCATAATATTGTTCTGCAAGAGCTTTCACGAAGGAAATGAGATGCGGCATTAGAATTAAGGCATAGCCTAGAGCAAAGTTGTTCACACTATCTGAGCCCTTACCCCATGCCCATCAACTCAAAATGGTCGGACTCAAGATTTCAAATGAGCTTCAGCGAAATTTAGTTATAACTGACAATATACACACGCGCGCGTACACACACACACACATACATATATATATATATATATATATATATATATATATATATATATATATATATATATATATAATGGAAGTTTAGCTGATGCATACTCTTCAAACTTTGAAATTGCAACTATAGAATGAAAGGCATGGTACCCATGGGAGTCCCCTTATCCCACAAGAACAATGATTTACATTGATGGGTTAAACTCTGGTCATAACTACCATAGGGTAGGACAAACAGTGGCACATCAACTACAAGATACAACTTTCCATATTAAACATGTCCCTTATATGATACCGGTGAGAGTTGAACCCTCTCCCCCGTCTCAAGAGGCCAGAGGCCCAACCATCTGAACAAGCTACCTGAGACACACACGCACATATATATATATATATATATATATATATATATATATATATATATATATATATATATATATATATAAATATCATGACAGACATTTTTTAAAATCTAACATGTGAAATGACGAATACAATTTAGTGCTAGTGTGAGATGACAGAACGTTTATCTTAGAGGTTAGTATTTTGTCATTTGACAAAGATAAAATAAGATTACCGACTTCTGACAAAGAAAATGTCCTGAAGGTGGGGGCGTGCCCCTTGTACAGTCTGTACTTTGTCCATAAATATTACTTCTTAACTTTTGTTGTCTCAAAAAGATTATAAGAAAAAAACAAAATGTCCTCTGACAGGGGGATTGCCTGGAAAATTCATGGCTGGCTTGGATTCTCTCCACCTACCTCACATCGTGTTTCTTAATGACGAAAAGTCTCCTTTATGATACCTACAGGCTACAAAGGATACCGAGAGAGAGAGATTGTACAGCCGGACGGGAGCAGGCACTATGAATCACGGTGATGGAAGAAATGTGAATCACTTGCTCCACGCACCTGCAGGCTGCAGTTGAGCTAATGTATAGTAAAACGAATGCCGACTAATCAGCTCTATTTGTCTTTCCCTTTCTCGCAACCTCCGTCTCATTCTTGTTATATCATTTTGTCTCCCGTGTATGTGAGATAAATTGACGCATTGATAGTCTGTGCAGGAATGAGGCTGTGGTCAGGAGAAACCGGCAAACAGAAAGGATTTCATCTACTCCCTCGGAGTACGCTCTCCTATAGCTTTAACATATGCTTTTTTGGTTTTTCTTTTATCCAATGGAAGTACAATTATACAGCTCAATAGACATAGTACCTAAAAGACCTCTGTGTAGTACCTATAGAACCTCTTGTATCCCACCCAGAAAACAGCGGTTATACAAAGTTATAATTGGGTTAAATTGAGCAGAGCCATTACAGGTCGAGCTAAGGGGTTGAACACTGGACCCCTACTTAGGGAAGAGCCATACCAATCTACGTATGGGACGTGGACTCTTCGACATAGTGTGTCGAACGCATTTTATGGATTGTATGTTCTTTTTCCAATATCTTCGCATGCAGTCATTCGATCCTTGCTGCTGTATCTCCGTCATGAGATATTCCTCTTTATTATGTTTTTGGTGCATGGTCGTTAATATGTATATGTTCTCGTCTTTCTAGAACCTGGAGGGATAGATCGTCAATATGGTTGTTAATATCCACAGTCTATATGGACAGTTTTTCTAGAGCTTCGAAGAACTTTTGGAAAAGGTTTCTTCTCAACAAAAATTGCATGTACCAACAGCACATGGTCAGACCGACTAGCTTACGTAGGCACATGCACTTAAATCCAAAACACTACTAGCTCTTCACATCTGGTAGATTAAGACACCTGAACGTCTACTGGAAAAAATAATGCAATATTGTTCAAAACTCAATTAACATCGGGCTCTTCACATCTAGTAGATTAAGAACCCTGAGCGTCTGCTAGATTAAGACAACTTAACGTCGAGCGCAAGTGATACATTCCCCTTGTCTAATATCAGTTGATAAACTGAAGCAGCACTCCAAGTTTCAACTTCTTTGACTCCATTGTGCTCGTGTTCTTTTTTTGAAAGTTTTTTTTTTTGCATTGATGGTCTATAATACATATGCATTAATTTTAATCAAATACCCGTGAAAAAGGTGTCCAGCATGTGAGGCTTCACCTCATATCATAAAGATCAAGTGGGGACTCTTCATGAGGTCACTCTCCTTTTTCATTTCAACCTATCAATTACTTCCAAGGAATCGCTCAAAAGTGTTAATGATAGTGGAAAGAAAAATTGGTCTTCCAAAAGTCAAGTTTATGGATAGTGGAAAGAAGAATTGTTCTTCCAGAAGTTAAGTTTATGGATCAAAAACTAAGTAGATGACCCTATTTCTTAAGGTACTTGAAAATTCGACATCAAAAAGTATGTTTTTTCTAGAGTTTTAGGCCGTACTGTTTTCCTTGTTCCTTCCTCCCTTGAATACATTATCTTTGTTGATGGTACCATCTATATGAAAGCATCGAAGGGGTTTCTATGAGCTTTGCAAAGACCATCTTTGATGAAACATTGCTTAGAGTGGAACCCAAAACTCTAAAGTGACATATAATCCTCGCATAACCATTGCTCCTTTTCCTTTTGCAAATTTGGAGCATTGCTTTGGTGATGGTTAGTCAAGTATGATTAATGCGAGCGCTTACGTAGGCGCATGCACCGAATCCACAACACTACTAGCTCTTCACATCTGCTAGATTCAGACAAAACAAAAATCCAAGTGAATTTCGGGAGAACACCAAAAGGATTGAAATACTAAGACGTTTTTGCCAAGTTCCTAGAAATCTCCAATAACATTTCAAAAGATTGGAAAGGTTGCACTAGATTTAAAATAAGTTCTTGGTTGAACCAACGACCCTTGGAAGTATCATTTTGATAAAAATCTACTCAACGTGATAAACTTTTCACCGTTATTGTCTATCCAAGGGATGATACTACATCTATAAGGACCACGAAAGGCAATAAGTTCAAGACCATGTTCAAAAAATCCCTATTTCATACATCGTTTGGACATTCTAGTGAAGAGTAGAAGTTCTCATAAATAGACACAATCAGAGATCATGTGCTCTCCGTAACGACAAAGTGGTAGTTCATTATGAAGGGGAGGATGTCTTGGGTTCAATCCCAGAGGGAGTATGGGGATAGAATTTTACCGAAATATATTTAGATCCTTATTAAAGCATCCACTCCAATGAATGTGAGCTAAGTTGCATTTAGATAGACTTAAATCAAGTGCAAGCACACCTACCACTATGTGACTCATGCAAAAGCGATGGTAGAGATTACACATGCAAATGCGACTCCAATTGATGCAAAGGCCACCGTCTATCCGATGAGTTATATAGAGAGGCATAAGTCTATGAGGATAGTGATGTCTCTCGCACATGGTGGTCCTAATGCCGGATTTCTTCGTACTTTTATCGAATCATAACTTTCATATTGGAAAGCCATCACTTTCTTCACTAGTTTTCATCGAGATTATGGTCTCGATTACTTATTTACAACTGTTATTGTTTTTCCACGTGATGCCTCCATCAATCGGCCAAATAATTCCTTTTCCACGTGAAGACCTCATCAATCGGCATGGATGCAAAGGGGAGACGTCTTTGAGCTTCATAGCAAATCGAGAGAATTCAAGAATCAAAATATTTACCTTATCTACGACATGCGTTCAACTTATCCCTCCCATCGTTGTATGATGCTTGAGGCTCAAGCTCTTTGAACTTCTCTTAAGCGAGATTCCGAAAAAGGGTGATCCCTTACGATTCAAAAGCAAGTACTTAGAATCATGTAGAAACACCTTGTTTCTAATAAGCATGTACTAAAACTTTTGTCATAATCCATTCTAATTATCGATCATCATACACAAAAGTTATATTTATTACTGAATTTCAGAATTAATCTTATTGAATTGTATCCTTGGCAATTCCAATATGTTTTCTAAATGATAGATTATGGTTATTGTTTTAAATATTTTAATATTTCTTGGAAACATTTGCTTTCGATATATCTATTCCAATCTCTATTGGAATGTGGACTTGGATTATTTAATAAAGAGAGACTAAACTATCTTTCCCCCTTTTAATAGAATGATCTTTGATGGCTCTAAACTTGTGGAACTACCATAATTACTTAGAGACTTGGTGTGTGCACCCTTCTTGTTTTAAACTCTAAATAGACTTCGTATTTTTATCCCTTTCTATATTAAAACACACGTCTTTGGTCCACTTGACCACATTATCATCTTTGGACCTACTTGGTGGCCTTTCATCATGTTCTATGAATTTCATAAGGGGAAATTGTGGACCTTGCATGGGCCTTGTAAGGATCCCTAATTTTTAGGGATTAAAGAGCTTAATACATGAGATTAAGGAAAAGTTTAAAAACATCGGTGGTTTTTCCAAATAACATAATACTTCATCTTTCTATCTATTCAAAATCTCATACGAGAGGATCTCTCACCGTTCCATTTTCTAGATCAATGGGTAAGTTTAAATTTCATGGATCTTTAGAGAGAGAACGTTTTAATACTTGTTGGCTAGATAACATAATCAATGTTTTCCATTAGTAAAATCAATGTGGATGCTTGGATATTAGGAGATCCAACGATGCTTTGCAAATGGGTCTGATTGCTTGGTGCATGTGATGAGATTTGTCTAATCAAGGGATTCAGCCAATGGTCCTTGAAAAAAGGTTCCTTTTCACTCAAGAGTTCATCCTTAGCCATTGGATAAAGACCCCATCCAATGGTCCATCTAGGAAGGAAATTAAGTTTCAAGATCTTGAATGTATGCCATTTGATGGAGCCTCAAATCAAAGGGTCAGAAAGTGGTTGCACGATTTCAAAGGAGGAACAAATCACAAGCTTTCATTAGCTTAAAAATTCAAGGGATCATATTCAATGATTCTTTTACTTTTTCCACTCAACCTCAACCATTGATCCTTTTGACCAATCCAAGGGCTCTAGCTAATTTCTAGGAGTTCAGAAATCATTCACATAAATAAATCCACAAGTTTTCCTCTTTGACCACAGAAAAACAAGGGAAGCCTATGCCTAGCCTATGTGATTAAGGAACTAGACTATGGCCACCACCCTTCTCTCATTGGTCCATTCCTACTCACTCCTTAATGGAAATATCAAAGTTTTTTCCCAACATATTTTCTCATGCAACTATGTTACCTGTTTGCAAACTTTTCCTAGTTTTGTAATCACACTCTATTAGAGAACAAAGTTGCCTTATCTTTTAAGTGCAAACATTGAACTTTTTTGTGATCATTTCATGTTGGAAATCTTGAAAACAACCTTGTCATGTCCACTCAAGGGAAACGTTTTCTTACTATTTTAGCCTTGTCAATCCCTATGCGGCATATAGACTATAGCCTTGCCTTGTGTGCTCTTTGCAATCCTTGCTTTCTTGTGTATCTTGGGCATCCTCTTCTAAGGACTTGTCCTATAGAGTTTCCTTGCTTCATAAATGAAAATGAGTTGAGCTAGGATCTCCATCCTTTGTTATGAGGTAGAATGATAGATAGGACTACCTCATTTGACCAAGTAAATATGACATATATGTTTGAACTTTCAATTTTCAAAAATTCTTACATGACTTCCTATTCCTTGATCTCACTATGGCATTCTAATCGAAATTGATTTTGCCTATGATTCCACAAATGTAACTTTTGTAGTTCTTGATGGATAAACGTCTTCATTCTATATACATAAATATGCACACTAGACCTGATCGCAATGTAGTTATGGTATCAAAACATTAAGTATTGTAAACTTGTAGAGTTTCATAGAGTTATCTTCGATGTTTTCAAAAGAGCTTCACAATTCTCCTATCTATGGTTCTAAATCTTGAGACCTTGTCTAGCTAGCCCTTGTCTTAGTTTTTCCTTTCTATAGAACAAAAACTATAATAAAGCAATGTAATAAAGATAGTAATCTAAGAAAAATTAGTAAGAGAAATATCCAAAAAGACTAAACTCAGATGGGGTGACAGATGCATGTATTTGCCTAATTGACTCCACACACACACACACACACACACACACACACACACACACATATATATATATATATATATATATATATATATATATATATATATATATATATATATATATATATATATATATATATATATATATATATATATATATATATATATATATACCTACAGTCCAAGGGGGGAAAAGTAAGGAGTGCTTGACAAGTATCCCCTACACATGGATTCTAATCCAAGGTCTTCTAACCTTGAAAGTCACATGAAGTTACATGGCCCCCACATGGCTCTCACATCTATACTAAAAGGATTCCTCCCAATCTAACCTCCCTAAGAGTTAAAGAACATACCCTTTGGAACTATCAATCCTAAGGGTCAAAACCCTTGAATTTGGGACTAATAAAATCCAAATATCTCAAGGCATCAAACCATATTCTTGGACACACATTCCTAAGGTTTTCTCAATAAAATTAAAGGCTTCTTTGTGGCATTGGACCCTAAGAAACAATTTCTTTTTCCACTTGGATCATAGTTATACAACATTGTTCCCCCATGTTAACATTTTCTTTCTCAACAATGGATGGAAGGATAATATATAAGGTATTCCCATATGCCCCATGATCCATTTTTTCAATCATGGTTTTCCTCTCTTTGATTCTGTGTTGTATTAGATGGGAATTTTATCTCAATCGAGATCTCAAAAGACAAGAATCCATGTCTATGCTCAATACTCCACCCTCGAGTGACCAAAAATGATCCATGGTGGTCTAAATTGTATGGCCCCCATTATGAGGAGAAGTCATTGTTAGAGCCATTAAATTTCTCCAATCCTAACTTCTAAGTTAGATGACTCTAAATGTGACTCTTGATGGTTATAGATGATCTTTGTGAGCTTAGCTATTAGGTTAGTTAGGGCATAAACTTCTGAGTCATTGGGTTGCCATTCAATGAAAAAATAAAGGCCTAGTGGTGCTGTGGGGTTTCCCCCATAGAAATTTAACGGGGGAAGTGCAGAGGCGTACCTTGTACAGAGTCCCAGGGGCATATCCTTGGCGCCCATAGGGCCGACACGGTAGGACATATGGTTGTAGAGATATTGTTGGATTGTACATTTTCTGGACTATTGCATAACTCTTGATTACGTTTATCTATACTGACTCCCCTTCTAAAAAGATATATAAGCATGGCCCATTTGAGCTTTACATAGCATTCTGCACTAGAAAGCCCGTCATCTATAGTCTGTCTAGATCACCATCTAAGCTCCATATTGGGAGTGCATGGTGTTGGAGGAGATGGTGGATAATCAGAAGATATGAGTTGGTGTAGCCAAACCTGCTTCACATCTGCTATAAGTGATGGTTGGAGAGTGTTCAAGCCTTTTTAGCTAGATAATAAATGAACACATATGTTGCTTGGAAGATGATGCACAAATGAGAGGATCAAAACAGATAGGTAGGCATATTGTTCAAGGTCCAAAACTTGCTATTTTGTTGAGGCACATACTTAGTGTTTTGCACCATTCTCTGAGCACATTAGCAATAAATAATTTACTTTTGGGGAACTTCAATTACCTTAAAGAGCTACCAATCATGAGTGAACTCATCTAAAATGACAAACTATATGCAGATAAATATGCTTAGCAGATCAAGCTTGCATCCCAACTTTTATGGGCCTTGACAGTCGAGTTAAGCTTTTAATAATGGAACTTTGTAGGATTAAATAAGACACTATGCCAAAGATGTC
Source organism: Ceratopteris richardii (assembly GCA_020310875.1). NCBI lineage: Eukaryota > Viridiplantae > Streptophyta > Polypodiopsida > Polypodiales > Pteridaceae > Ceratopteris > Ceratopteris richardii. Next base: position 155,110,831 of record CM035425.1, on the reverse strand, counting down.
ATGCTTTAAATCACACAAAATGATGCACTATACAGTGAGAATCAGCTTAGACAAATTCATTGTTTAGATAGAGTGTGATAGAGATATGAGAGTAGGAAGTAATGAACATGTATGTATTGAATCAAGTAAAATTACAATGTCATTGGCAATAAGTCATTGCTCAATGAGTGTGGAGAAAGTTAGATATGAGGTGAGCTCGTCTTCTCAATGGAAATACATGAATATGATCTCTGAACCTCGAGATACACACGGGCTTTTCATGCCCTCTTTTATAGCTTTTGTTGGAGCCAAGTATTTGAACTCAAATTCAAATCTCTATCAATTAAGTGTATCCTAAAGTAAAGGATTGATTCTCTCTTGATTCAAATACCAAAAGATACGAGATTATATGCTTCCTATCTCCTCGTGGGTTTATTGACCTTTTACAATGAGTAATTATAACTCAAAGTTACAAGAGGTTGTACATATGAAGTATTCCAAATGATATGCTAATACATCAAGCTTATGTGAAGTGATGAAGTGCATAGGCTTGGGCTTTAGTTGCACCAACAACTCCCCCCTCATGCTGAACATGCTTGATCTTTATTGTTCATTGATCTCTTGCAGCCCAATCATCTGTTTGAACATGTTCATCTTTGTTCAATCCAATGCTTTGGTGAGTAAATGTGCACATTGCCAATGATTTGATACATAGGATAATTGAATATCCTTGCTAAGCAATTTCTCCCCAACATAATGATAGTGCACTTCAATGTGCTTAGTCTTAGCATGGTACACAGGATTAGCAACCAAATGAAGTGAACTAGTGTCATCTCCAAATATGATTCGAGTATATGAATGTATCTCCAAGTCTACATACAATTGTTTAATCCACATAGCTTCATGAGTTTCATTTTCCAAACCTCATATTCTGCCTCTATGGAAGATAAGGCCACAATTGGTTGCTTCTTGGATGATCATGATATGAGTTTTGAACCTGCAAAAGATAGGTACCCTGAAGTTCTCCTCCTACCATCCTTGGAGTCAGCCCAATCTGCATCAGAATTTAACTTTATATCTATGTTAGAAGTAAAGGGATAGAACAATCCCTCATTCATTGTACCCTTTAGATATTTAAGCACCCTCTTTGCAGCCTCCATGTTGTTGGAGTTAGATGTCTGCGGAAGCACGTGAACATCACAAGGAAGAAGAAGAAGCTTGGAGCTCAACACAAAATACTGAATGTATTACTAGAGAATGTACAAAGATGAGTAGCCCATTAGGGCAATAGGCGTATATACAAGGGGTGGGAACCTCCTAAAGAGGGAAAAAGGTGCCCCGGTGGTCCTAGTGTGTTCACACACATCACTACCTAAATATATCAACAAATTCCCCCTAGGAGTGATGCAGTGAACAAGGACTGGCACTCATGTATAAGGAAGTGCCAAGCTATGTGGAAATCACTCCACAAAAGGAAATAAGCCCAAAGCTTTGCGGAAAGCTTCAAACTTCTCCCTAGGCAAAGCCTTCGTGAAAAGTTCTGCAATGTTCTCCTGCGTGGGCACATATGCCAAGCTGATCTCCCCAGCAGAGAACCTCTCCCTGACATAGTGATAATGCACCTCAATGTGCTTAGTGTGAGCATGGAACACAGGGTTCTTAGTGTCACGAGGAAGGAGATAAGGAAGAGAGCTCACACACACACTCTCACTCTCAAGGAGAAGCACACACACAGATTGAGGCAAGGAAGAATGATCTTCTTCTTCTTCTTCTATTACATAAAAGGAATGTACATGAATGACCTAAAAACAAGAATACAACCAGTGCAATATATAAAGACCAGTACATAAGAAAAAACCTAATGTCCGCGAATGAGTGAGCTGGCAAGAAACAAATGTGCCATCACTCTCGATAGATAAATCTAATAAAGCTCAATGAAGTATCCCTGACATATACCGGTGTGACCACTATACATGTCAGAGAAACGAAAAACTGGTACGTGTTATCCTCGATCATCACATGTTGAGCTTGATATCTCAACACTCCCCTTCAAGCTCAATGCCATATCCTGTAATCCAAGCATCTTCCGAAACTTCTTCAACTTCTCAGCTCCAAGTGCTTTGGTGAAAATATTAGCAACCTGCTCATCTGTTCTCACATAAACAAGATCAATATCACCTGCTAATACCTTCTCTCTGATGAAGTGATAATGTACCTAGATATGCTTTGTTCTAGCATGGAAAACAGGGTTCCGTGCTAACTTTATGCTGCTAAGATTATCACAATAGATAGTGATAGGCTTTTGCACTTCCACACCTAAATCTGCAAGTAACATCTCCAGCCATGATGCCTCACATGCTGCCATTGCAGCACCTCTATACTCAGCCTCTGTACTCGACAAAGCAATAGTGGGTTGCTTCTTACTGCTCCATGTAATAGCTGCACCTCCAAGTGAGAAAAGAAAGCCACTAGTAGATCTTCTATCTGGAGTACTACCAGCCCAATCTGCATCGGTGTATCCATGAACCTACAAATCTACACCAGCTTCATGAAACAATGCATAATCCAAAGTAGCACTCACATAACGTAGAGTGCGCCTCAAAGCATCCAAATGTGGCTTCCTGGGAACCTGCATAAACTGACTTTCAAGTCCAACAGTGTAGCTTAAATCAGGCCTTGTAATTGTAAGATATATAAGACTTCCCACAATTTTCCTGTACATAGTAGCATTTTCCAATGCTTCACCTGATGTAGTATCCAATTTCAAATTCTCATCTAAAGGCATAGAAATTGGCTTACAATAAGCCATACCATACTTTTGCAGCATATTCAAGGCATATTGCCTTTGCGACATCCATATACCTATTTCTGTATGTATAAACTCAATGGCGCAACACACCAAGATCTTTCATGTCAAATTCCTGCATAAGAAGTTTCTTTACCTCTTTGATGCTTTCTTCATTATCACCACCTACAATCAGATCATCAACATAAATAGCCACAATAGTGATGCCATCATCAGCCTTCCTTGCATATAGTGAGTGATTTGCATCACACATAGAAAACCCAATGCTGGTTAAGTAATCAACAATCCTTGCATGCCATGCACGCGGAGCCTGCTTCAGCCCATACAAAGTCTTTTGCAACCTGCAAACATAATCTGGATGCTTTGAATCTTCATATCCTTGTGGCTGGTCCATATATACTTTTTCCTGTAACTCACCATGTAGGAAAGCATTCTTCACATCCATTTGATGCAAAGTCCATCCTTTTGCTGTAGCTAATGCAACAAGTGTTCTGACAGTAGACATTTTAGCTACAGGGTTGAATGTTTCCTCATAATCAATGCCATATGTCCGTGCATAACCTTTAGCTACCAATCGTGCTTTATACCTGCTTATGCTACCATCAACATTATGCTTTACCTTGTAAACCCATTTGCAGCCTATGGATTTCTTTCCTTGCGGTAATGGAACCAGCTTCCATGTATCATTTCCATAAAGTGCAGCCATCTCCTCATCCATAGCTTTTTCCCAATTTGCATTACCAATTGCATCTTCAAAACAAGAAGGTTCAGCATCTTGTATTACCTTTGTCATGTAGGCACAATGGCGAGCCATGTAACTATCATATGTCAATCATTGCATTGAATTACGCATCCTCCCAGATCTTCTTGGTCCTGGGTCACTGCTTCTTATATCATCTGCATATGCCCTTCTTAGTCTTGGAGTCTTCACAGAGGGCAATCCAAGTTCCTCATCAAGACTCTTTTCTGAACCGCTTGAATCTCCATCAACGTCTTCAAAACCTGCACCTGTTTTACTACCAGTAGAAAGCTTTTCTTTACCTTTCTTGGATGTATTTGATGAATTTGCTGGACTGAAATTTCCACGCAATCTTCCACTCCATGGATTTGAGTTGGAACTATTGCTTGGTGATGCATCCGGTCCACTCAAAACTTGAGATTTTGCACTAGATTTTTCAGCATTTTCTTTGTCATTTGGTTCAAGATTCAGTCCTTCTTTGGCATCTGCATAGAAGCTTGACATTCCATCAAATACCACATCTCTGCTCACCTTCACCTGTCCTGTGAGTGGGTTATAACATTTGTACCCCTTTTGCTCAAGGGAATATCCAATGAAGACACATTTTTCTGCTTTCGGATCAAGCTTCGTCCTCAACTCATTTGGAACATGTACATATGCAATATAGCCAAAAACTTGCAGATGTGATAAGTTTGGCTTTTTACGTGTAAACTTCTCTTCAGGTGTAACTTGATGTACAGCAGTAGTCGGAGTTCTGTTCATGATGTATACAGCAGTATGCACAGCTTCTACCCAATAACAATGAGGCATATTCTTCTCAGCCATCAAGGCTCTGGCTATTTCTGCAATATGTCTATTTTTGTGTCCAGCAACACCATTCTATTGTGGTGTATACCTGCATGAAAACTGACGCCAAATTCCATGATTTTTTAGAAAACTGCTGAACTCATTTGACATGTATTCACCTCCTCCATCAGATCTTAATGTTTGAATGTACTTCCCTGTCTGCTTTTCCACCATAACTTTAAAATTCTGGAAGTGAGTAAACACCTCGCTCTTCTCTTTCATGAAATATACCCCTACTTTGCGTGTATGGTCATCAATGAAAGTAACATAAAACCTGCAACCGCCCATAGATGTGGTCTTTGCTGGACCCCAAACATCTGTATGTACTACTTCTAATACATTCTCACTAACATGCTTGTCATGTGGAAATGATGCTCTTGATTGTTTACCAAATGGACATGCTGCACATGCCTTTTGCATTTCTGCAACTTTGAAATTTGGTAGTCCATGGACAACCTCCTTTGACTGCATCAGTTTCAGCCTTTGCAGGTTTGCATGTCCAATCTGTTTGTGCCATATCTCTATATCTGCAATAACTCCTGCACCTTTCGCAAACATGGCTGCATTCATTTCAGGAATCTTCACATTTAAGGTGAACATCCTACCCACTTTGTTTCCTTTGGCAACCAATCGTCCATCCTGCTTGTACTCTTCTACATATAATCCATCAGCATTGAACCTGACTTGTAATCCCTGGTCAACCATTTGTCCAATAGAAACCAGATTCTTCGTTATATTTGGAACGTGCAGCACATCAGCGAGATGTTTTACTTTTCCGTCCTCCATAGACAATGCTATGTTTCCTGTATGCTCAATAGGATGCGATGTGTCATCACCTGTTTCAACATATCTAGGAACTGGCATTTTCTGCAAACTACTAAACCATTCTGCATGACTGGTCATGTGATTTGAAGCACTTGAATCAACATACCAGACATTATCATTCAATTTTGAAACACCAGCAGACATCGTATTCATCATGTGATGTTGAACCATAAACAGCTTCTCAGAATCATCTGCACTTGTGGATGCATAGTTGTTTTGCTGCCTTCTGTTATTTTGAGTCTTTAACCTGCAATCACGTTCAAAGTGTCCAGGTTTACCACAATTCCAGCATCCTTTACTATCATTACCTGAGTCATTTCTTTGGAAATTTCTACGACCTCTTTGGCTCCCCCTGCCTCGAAACTGTCCTCTTCCTCCTGCATGATTCTGTTGTTGACCTTGGTCTTGGTTACTGTTTCCTCTTCCACTTCCAAAACCTCTACCTCTGCCTCTTCCTCTGCCAGAGTAGAATACCTGCTCAGAACTGGGCTTTCCTTGGGAGTTTGAATCCTCACCAAGATTCTTTTCTTTAATGATCAGCATAGAGACCAAATCAGCGAAATTTGGAATATTTTCCCTAGTCTGTATAGAAGTTCTGAACTGCTTATATGCAGCTCCTAAACCACAAAGGCACACTTCCACCTTATCATCATCATCTACATTCACGCCAATAGATGCAAGTGACTCACATATGCTTTTGATTTTTAGAGTGTAGTCACGTACCGACATGCTCTTTTTCTCCAAGTATGCAGCTCGTTCTTGAGTTGCAATTTCTGTGCCTTTGTATTGGTCTCGTACAAAGTGACCAAACTGTTCCAAGCCTCTTTTGGAGTCTTGGCATCCTGTATGTGTCCAATCATGCTATCCTGTATGCTAACAGATAGCCAATACATTACCTTTCGTGCTCCTTGATTCCATTCCTCATATGCTCTTAACTGTTCTGCAATCCGATTCCTTTCTGGTAACTGCGGAGCATTTTCATTCTCTCCTTCGATGTACTTCCAGTAGCCTTTTCCCATCAGGAAATTCGTCATTCTGAATCTCCAAGCATGGAAGTTGTTCTTGTCCAGCTTATCGCTCATAAGCTGACTCATTCCATCTGCGTTTGCCATTTCTGCAACAATTCACAACACCGCAACACACTACAAGCAGCACTTTTGCTTGAACACTATCGCACTATGACGTGACAGTTCGATCTCAGAAAAACACAGTTTTCGTGTATCAACAGTACACAGAATCGCTTGAAATTCTGAATCTGGAATATATGAGTGTCGCCGAACACAACGCAAGTTACAGTTTCTGAAACTGACGTGGTTTTTCTGTGGGCCCTACCTTGCGGGCTCAAAATGGAGGTCGAGATGGCTTCGAAACTTTGATCTGACAAAAACAAGTGACCCTAAAGAGATAACTCTCGAAAATATTTTGAGGTCTTCTACCTTCACGGCGATTTTCGTCGCAAACGGAGGCCATTTGTGAAATTGCGTTTTCTCCATGCCTTGCCGCGTAGTCTTCACCGTCGCCTTCTCCACGAGCTCTCTACAGCCACGCTGGCTCTGATACCATGTCAAGAGGAAGGAGATAAGGAAGAGAGCTCACACACACACTCTCACTCTCAAGGAGAAGCACACACACAGATTGAGGCAAGGAAGAATGATCTTCTTCTTCTTCTTCTTCTATTACATAAAAGGAATGTACAAGAATGACCTAAAAACAAGAATACAACCAGTGCAATATATAAAGACCAGTACATAAGAAAAAACCTAATGTCCGCGAATGAGTGAGCTAGCAAGAAACAAATGTGCCATCACTCTCGGTAGATAAATCTAATAAAGATCAATGAAGTATCCCTGACATATACCGGCGTGACCACTATACATGTCAGAGAAACGAAAAACTGGTACATGTCGTCCTCGATCATCACATGTTGAGCTTGATATCTCAACACTTAGCAATTGCCAATGCACTCTGACTGTCCGTGAAGTTGGTGGTGGTAGAAGACTGACCAACACCCAAATCAGCCATAAGGCGTCTGAGCCGCACACACTCAACAGTAGCTGTGAAAGCTGCCCTATACTCAGCCTCATAACTGGAAGTGGCCATAGTAGGCTGCTTCTTGCTCAACCAAGATATACATGAGCTACCAAGCATGAAGCAAAAGCCAGTAGTGGACACACAAGTGTCATAGCAACCAGCCCAATCAGAATCAGAAAAAGCATGCAAATCTGGCGGTAGTGATCCCCCCTTGGGATAAAACAACCCAAGTAGCCGAGTACCACTCAAGTAGCGAAAGATGCGCTTAACCGCCTGCCAATGCTTGACTCTTGGGAAATGCATAAACCTGCTCATCTGTGAGACAACAAATTGAATATCTGGCCGAGTAATGCATAAGTGAATCAAGCATCCAACAGCCTACTGATAGAGAATAGCATCAAATGCATCTCCAGCATCATGAAGACTCAAACGTAAACCTGTCTCCATAGGAGTGGCAATAGGCTTACAGTCTTCAAGGCCAAAATGCTGCAATAATGTGTCAATATATTTAGTTTGACACAAAGCCATTCCACCATCAACTTGCCTAAACTAAATGCCCAAATAGTGATGCAAATGCCCCAAATCAGACATCTCAAATGAGGCATGCAAATCAGCCTTAAAATCAGCAATATGCGTCTCTATAGGACCAGTGAGCAGCATGTCGTCAACATAGACAACAATGATCAGAAGCACATCATTAGCACGCTTAACATATAAGGTGCTTTTAGTTGGACTGTTCTCAAAACCATGTGCAATCAGACATGCATGTATCTTCTCATACCAAGCACGTGGTGCTTGCTTTAAACCATATAATGCCTTCTTTAACATGCAGACCTGGTTTTCATGCCCTTTCTGCACAAAGCCACGGGGCTGAAAAACATACACTTCTTCATGCAAGTCACCATTTAGAAATGTTGTTTTAATGTCCAACTGATGTACATTCCAACCATGATGGGCTGCAAGTGCACAAATGCTCCGAACAGTAGTCATACAACATGTAGGTGCAAAGGTCTCATCAAAATCAATTCCTCTTTGCAACAAGCCTAGCCTTATACCTATCAACTGTTAACGCTTCAGCTTGTGTACCCGCTTAGTGCCAATGGCCTTCTTGCCAGGAGGCAAGTCACATAAAGACCACATACCATTCTTCATTATTGCATCATATTCAGATTGCATAACATCCATCCAATTTTCTTAATTTTGTGCTTCATCAAACGAAAGAGGCTCATTCTCATCACAGAGACTAGATGCAGCCATAGCATAGCAATCTGATGCAAAAGAGGCACTATGAGAGTCTCAACCAGTATGATATGACAGAGATGCATCTAATTTGTTGTCATGCAAAGTTTGCACCAGCCATTTTGGCATAGTTTTTGCCTGCTCAATATCAGCTCTCTCATCAACTAGTGCATCATGTAAATCTACATCAGAAATGGAATGATCTGCATCATCACATGAAACCTACAAAGGCTTAGAAGTTTCCTCATTAGGACCAGCACTAGACTGTTCACCTGTAAAAAGAGGCAGCAAAGTATCATACATGTCTTTGGAGCTAACAAATGTCTCCTTAGTACATGAAAGCAATGGCTGAATAACATCTTCCACAAAAACAACATCACGGCTAACCAGAATGCATTTAGCCTTTACTTTCGGAATTATTCCTAACAAAAATACATTTTACTGCTTTATCATCCAATTTGTTGTGATGTTGTTCAGGCACTAATGCATATGCCAAACAACAAAAAACACGCAGATGAGCAACAGATGGCTTGCGGTCATGCCAAGCCTCATATGGAGTGATAGATTGTAGCGCTTTAGTGGGACACTTGTTCAGTACATATGCTACACACATGACAGCCTCAAGCCAAAAACTATGTCGTAAAGCCTGACTCTTGACCATACACCTCGCCATCTCCATGAGAGACCTGTTCTTTCGTTCAACAACTCCATTCTATTGAGGTGTATATGGCACTGTACATTGGTGTTTTATCCCACGTTCAGCCAGAAATGCATTAAAATCAGAAGACATATCCCCCCCCCCCCCCCCCCCCCCCCGATCAGAATGGAGGGTGCCCATTTTACATGCTGACAGATTTTCAGCCAAAACCAAAAACTGTTTGAAGCACATGAACACTTCAGACTTTGCCTTCAATGGATATACCCATGCATGCCTAGAAAAATCATCGATGAAAGTCACGAAGTAGAGATAGAGTCCCAAAAGAAGGTGTCTGCATAGGACTACAGACATCACTATGTACAAGCTGCAATTTCTGAGTAGCCCAAACTGAACCATCTTTTGGAAAGGATGAACGCTGCATTTTGCCCAAAATACAGCCTTCACAAACATGTTTTCCAGGTGCCTCAAGTTTGGGCAAAGAGGACACCATTTCAGATTTCTGCAAGCATAGCAAACTAGCTGAATTCAGATGACCAAAGCATGCATGCCAAAGCTTTGCATCTCACATAGCCTGAGAATCATTTACTGCACATGCGAAATCATTTCCAGATCTTTCATAGTCTATGAGCTAATACAGCCCACGACATAAAATGCCAGAAGCAATAATCACCTTTCCATTTGACAGATCATGAACTATACACATGTCATCAACAAATTTCACAACCAAGCCAATCTTGGCTAATGTAGAAACTCATAATAGGTTCTTCTTGATCCCTAGCACAAATAAAGCATCTGGCAAAGTGAAAGAACTACCATCAGCAGTAGTCAAAATGATCTTACCAACTCCCATAACAGGATAAGAGGAGTTGTTGGCGCATGTAACAATATTCCCTATAGGGGCAGACTGGAGTGAAGAGAAGAAACTACGCTGCGAGGTAATATGTTTGGTCGCCCCACTGTCAAAGTACCAGACATCTGAGTCTACTACACACATGCACTGCTCATGAGAAGATGGGTCAAAACTACAAACAGTAGTAAACATCCATTCTTATTCCTACACAAGATTAGGAGACTCTGTTTTTGGTGTAGAGGCTTCTGCAAAAACCATTCTAGCCTCTTTCTTCTTTGCTTCTTTTGCAGCCAGTTTTGGATAGTTCTTTATGATATGATCATACCCTTTACAGTACTTACAAAACAATTTCTGCTTTTCTGATTTTTTTCTCATCTTTGTCTTGGTTCTTCTTCAAATGTGCAGCATTTGCAGATTTCTGCTTACTAGTAGAAGAGCTCCATTTTCCTTTGCCCTTCTGACTAGCTAGGAAAGCTTGATCTACAACACGCATAATGGACCTATTCTGCCTGGACTGATCTTCTTGCAACAGAACAGAGACTAACTCCTCAAATGACAATGCATTTGGATTGCCTTTCATCATCAACCGAAGAGTAGAAGCAAAACTCTGATATGAATCAGGAAGACCATTCAGAACGGTCTGCACAAGTGAGCTATCTGGTATAACCTCATTAGCAGAAATCAACTGTTCCTTCAAGTCTTTGATCTTTGTTAGGAAACTGTCCATAGAATCACCTTCATTCATGTGCTCACCCTCCAAGTGTTTTTGGAGGTAAGCAACATGAGCCTCATTCGTATCTTGGTACAATGTGGTAAGTGTATCCCAAGCATCCTTAGCTGTTCTACAAGAGCGAATGTGAGGAATAATGGCACGTTTGACACACAAAGCTATCAATGCATGTGTCTGGGCATTTCTGCCATCCCAGCAAATCTGCTCTACAGTAGGTGTAGCAGAAACCACAACACGAACAGGAATATGCAGAATATCATCATCTTCGACACCTTTCGCATGAGCTTCAGTACCTGTAGTTGTAACAGTTGCAGGTGTGATAGGACGTTTTTCGACACCGTGCACAATGTTCCACAGTCCTCTTGCAAGCAACACATATCGCATCATATAAGCCTATAACGGGTAGTTGGTACCATCCAACTTATCCTCAACAACCAACATACGGAATACATCACTGCTTTCAGCCATGGCCAGTGACTAAAATACCTTGATGTAGAAAATTGACTCTATCTCAAAAAGTTGAGTAGAACTGCACAGATGAATTCTGCTAGACCTGTAGCAGACTTCAAGGCACTTATACTGGCGAACAGAAACTGGTATATATCTTTGGCACAAAAAGACAAAATAGCCTGCACAAGCACTGTGATAGTGCATTCAAAGGCTCAGATCGCGATTTCGACACCACACACCAGAGCTGTTTTGATCTCAAAAGCAGCTCAGTATGCTTACCAAAATTCATGTGATTCTGAGACTACAAACGGAGGAGTGTCGACGGCACCCTAGATGAAGCGACAACCTGCTCTGATACCAATTGTTAGTGTTAGATGTCTGCGGAAGCACGTGAACAACACAAGGAAGAAGAAGAAGCTTGGAGCTCAACACACAATACTGAATGTATTACTAGAGAATGTACAAAGATGAGTAGCCCTAGGCGTATATACAAGCTGGGGGAAAAAAACCTCCTAAAGAGGGAAAAAAGTGCCCCGGCGGTCCTAGTGTGTTCACACACATCACTACCTAAGTATATCAACACATGTGTGGCTTCCTTGGTACATGCATGAATTGACTCAATGTACTCACAGTATATGCAATATCTACTCTTGTCAAAGTAGCATAATTAAGACTATCCACAAGTTGTTGATAACCTGTAACATCTTCAAGTAGTTCATCTTCATGTGAACTTAGCTTATGATTGACTCCATAGGACTACCTACAACCTTAGTGTTTTCCATCTTAAACTTTACCAACATATCATGTATGTTCTTCCTTTGTGTGATGAATATACGTAAATCTGTATACACAAGTTCTAATCCAAGGAAATAGGTTAATAACCCTAGATCACTGATTTTGAACTCCTTCATTAACTGAGCCTTGACCTGCTTGATGTCGTCAGAATCATTACCTATAACAATGATATCATCTACATAAACACATAAGTAGATGACCTCTGATTTATTCTTCTTAACAAATAAAAAAGAGTCTGCCTTGCTTGCCACAAAGCCTATGGTTCCAAGCTCTAAGAGCTTGGTTGAGACCATAGAGTGTTTTTGAGTTTGCATACATACTCAGCTTTTTCTTCATCTTCAAAACTTGGTGGTAATGCCATATACACTTCCTCTGATATCCAACCATTCAAAAATGCATTCTTGACATCTAACTGATATAAATTCCAATCTTTGGATGCAATAAGACTTATCAATGCCTTGATTGTTGGCATCTTGGCTACAGGTGGAAATGTTTCTTCATAGTCTACTCCATGTGTTTGGGAAAATCACTTTGCCACCAACCATGCCTTGTACCTGTTTATAGAACCATCAGAGTTCTTTTAAACTTGTATATCCACCTTGAACCAATTATCTTTATATCTGTCTTCTTGGGAACTAGATCCCAAGTGTGGTTTTCCTCCAATGCCTACACTTCTTCTTGCATGGCTTCCCTCCACTCTTTCTTCTTCATAGCCTCTTCAAATGAAGAAGGCTCCTCTGCCATTGAATTTTTAGTAATGTACACAGAGTGCTTTCTGACTAAGGATGCATCATATTCATACCTTATGGGTTTCTTACTTTCTCTTTGTGATCTCCTTAAAGCTTGATTGGAAGGCTCGGGTAGATCCTCTAATTGCTTGTATTTTAACTTGCCTTTTGACTTCCAAGCTTTGAAATTAGTCTGCTCCTCATGTTTTGAGTTGATGTCCTCTGCTTGGTGTTGGTCTTCTTGAGTTAGGGTTGGAAAATCATTTTCCAAATCATATGGTAATTTGACTTTCTTGCAATCATCTTCAAACCAAGAATTATTCTCATCAAATACTACATCCCTACTAACTATGAATGCCTTGTTAGTGGGATTATATAGTCTATATCCCTTTTGATTCTGATCATATCCAATAAATATACATTTCTATGCCCTAGGGTCAAGCTTCCCTCTGATTTGTGATGGGATATGTGCATAGACAATGTACCCAAATATTTTGGGGTGATCCAATGAGCGTTTCTTGCCATTCCATGCTTCATATGGTGTCATACCATCCAAGGGGATGGAAGCCTATTGACCAAGTATGTAGCTGTAGAAACAACCTCTCCCCATAAATAATTAGGTAATTTTTTTTCATTTAACATAGACCTATTTGCTTCAACAATTAACATGTTCCTTCTCTCTACCACTCCATTCAATTCAGGAGTATACCTGGTTGCCACTTCCCTCTTTATGCCTCTATCCTGTACAAATAGATCAAACTCATGTGAAAAGTACTCACCACCTCCATCAAACCTGATTCTCTTCAAGCTCCTTCCTGTTTGGTTTTCAACTAGTGCCAAATACTTCTTAAAACATGTGAATACCTCATCCTTATGCTTCATGAAATAGTGAGTTGTCCATCGACTGTAATCATCAATAAAAGAGACATAGTACCTTGAACCTAAGATGGATGGATCTTGGCTTTGAATCAAGTAAACTTACAATGTCATTGGCAATAAGTCATTGCTCAATGAGTGTGGAGACAGCGATCTATGAGGTGAGCTCCTCTTCTCAATTAAAATACATGAATATGATCTTTGAACCTTGAGATACACGCAAGATTTTCATGTTCTCTTTTATAGCTTTTGTTGGAGCCAAGGAGTTGAATTCAAATTCCAATATCTACCAATAAAGTGCATCCTAAAGTATAGGATTGATTCTTTGTTGATTCAACTACCAAACGATATGAGATTATGTGCTTCCTAAATCCTTGTGGGTTAATTGACCTTTTATAATGAGTAATTATAACTCAAAGTTACAAGAGATCGTACATATGAAGTATTCCAAATGATATGCTAATACATCAAGCTTATGTGAAGTGATCAAGTGTATAGGCTTGGACTTTAATTGCACCAACACATGGGTGGATAGCACCATCCTTGTAATTGCATTATGCTTGGCAATCTGAGAGTTTGAGCTCTCTACTTTGACTTTGCTTCTATGTTTGTGTGCATTTTCCTCTCAACTCTATCTACTAGTCTATTCCACTCCATTATTATTTTCTCTACTCTAGCTACTGCTCTCTATAATGCTTTGAGTGGTGCAGAAGGAAGAATACAGAGGTTTTAGCAACAAAAGAGAGAAGATGTCAAGGGTACGTCATCATCTACAAATGGGAATCAAAGTGGTTCGTGAATGGGAGTAGGTGGAGCACAGACATGAGCAACAATGATGCCAGTCATCTCAGTGTTGTGGATACAACCATTGGCCTTCACAAAAGGTAAACTTTATGGTACAAACTACACCCTATGGAAGTTTAATTTTACTTGTATCCTTGATTCAAATTCTTTTGGATACTATTCTTGGGATTGATCATGACCTAAGAGACACCTGATCCAAATAATTCTGGTCAAATGATTCCTCCTAATTCTGCTGTTCTGAGTGCTTGGAAATGTAGACATGCAGATGCACTCTGTGCTCTAGTTACAAGTACTCTTCACAGTGCTACGAATCTCCTTCAACATACTACCAAGGTGTGGGGAGCATGGAACATGTTTAGAAATCAATATGAAACTTTTAATCATAGACGAATTTAGAACTTGGAGAATCAGCCAGCAATAGAAAGGTTTGTTGATGGGGAGACTCGAGAGTTGATTATCACTCGCATGAAAAAATCCACTTTATTCTAGTCAAGGGTTTGAAGCATGATTTGTATGAGATTGAACAAAATTCTTAACAATATTATTGGGGTAAAGTTATACCAACAATCATCTACCAAACTTTGTTGGTATAAAACATCAATTTCTTCATCCATAGAACTTTAGGGATGTTAATATTTAATCTCAAACCATAATGCTTCAATGATGTTGGTTAGTAACTTAATGCTTTTGAATCCTTCATGCTAGAATCCCAATCTAGTTTACATCTTTAACTCAAGGGCTTCATTCACTTGTTTTGGACTTAACTTAGTATAATGTCAACTATGTCGATTACTAAGTCAATCATTTCACCATCTCTTCAAACACCTTTATACTAAAAGGCCTTAATTTGAGTCAATATATTGATTCCCTTAGTTGTAGTATCAACTAAATGTCTTTAAATAGTTACCTCAAGGCTTTTTCAGGAAAGCTCCCTACTCATTAAGTCCAAGCATTTGCTAATGCTTTTGAATTTCACTCAAAATCCCTCTTAGGGTAGGTGAATATAAGTTTCACCTTCCACATACTTAAGTGTTGTTTTCACGATTTTAAGCTAATTACTTAGAAATTAGACTTCTATCTTTCCTTCTGGTTTCTTTTTAGAGAGATATAACATTTGGCATGCTTTATTTTACCTTGTGCTTTGCAAACACTTTTTTTTTTCAAAACCTTTTGTGATCTTGATGGGATCCTAGTACTACCATTAGCATGCCATGAAGTCTCTTTCGAAGCAACTCCTTCTTTGCAAAGTCGTATATCTTAAAAGATGTTCTTCGATCTATCATTTTCGTCCATGATTCTAAAATTCATGGAATGAATTGTACCAATTAGCTAATCTTTTATTATTTTCGAATCGGAGTTCTCATCATTGCATATTTGATGCTTGCTTTGTTTAAGTTTAGACCTCAAACACGCTTAGGTTCTTGCTATTCAATTTACTCCTTAACGTAAGGAATGCATTTCCTCTCTTCAATGTATCATATCAATGATACCTTTCTTCCCCTCTTTAAGATTTTTCTGTCCCTGAACATTGGAGATTTTTAAGGACATTGATGCCAAGCCAATTTTCTATCATATTGAAGCTTCATTTCTACTCAATCCTCTTACTTAGGGATTTCTTAATGAGGAAGCTTTATTTATCTTAATTTAATCTAGTTATTTAATCAAGATCCTTCTAATCTATATTCTTAGGAATTTTTTGATTTATTCTTGAGAGAAGTTTTGAAGATTGAGCCTTCATTGAATTATTTCTTTGATCACATGCAATCAAAAATATATTTTATCTATGTCAGTTGAGAATAGAGCCAATATTTTCCCACTATATATTTTATCTTTTTGATACTTGTGCATCTATCTCAAAGGAAATAGCTATAAGCCCATCATTGACATAGAAAAATATTCATATTTTTACCTATATCTGAAAGATTTTGCTTGCTCATAGGGCATATTTTGGAGTAGCTTCTTCAAGGTATCCTACAACCCTTTACTTTTTCTCTCCAAATATGTACTCCTAAAGTAGATCGTCTAAAGTTCCTAATGGATCACACCCCTTGTCAATAAAGGAAGAAGCTTATTGAGGCATAAATGACCACTTCAAAAGGGAGAAATGGTTCAAAATCTTTTTGACCTAATATATCACTCCATGACACTCTCTTCCCCTTTTAGTGTGATCATTATCCTCAATGATCACAAGTTGAAATTATTAATTTCTATGAAGCATTATGAAAGATTAACCCATGACTATGTGTAGCATAAGCAATATTTCATGATTATGAATGATAAACCTATGACTTTGTGTAATAGGCCTTTTGAAAGTGAAATTAATTCATTTTGAACTTTTCCTTATACATTGTGGGGATAATGTTTAGAATGATTAATAAGGTCATTTTATGCATATAGGGAAAATTTAGGGATGAATTAAAGTTTTATATTCTCTCTCTAAACCTTATCTATATCATGTCTCTTGCTTGAAAATTGAACGTAAATATGAAAGAATTAAGTGAAATGTTGTGTGAGAGAAAGTCAAAAAATGCATAAAAGAATAAAAGTATCTTTGTGAAAATTTTGCAAATTATTTTTCAAATATCTCATTTTGGGATCTATATTTAGTTCACTATAAGATATTGCCTTGATTTTACTCCTTCTCTCTCTCTAGAAATTCTAAACTCTCAGGGCTCAAAAGTGATATTTGAAGGTACATTTGGCCAAAGGGCATCTAAAAGACTATTGTATAGATCGAAGAGTTGAACATTTTTGCCACTCACAAGCTTGAGCTAATTCCTTAAGGGTTTTCGAGTTACAAGACTTGGAAAAGTTTGACTTTTTTAGAGTTGCTTTTCTTGTAGTTTGACAAGTATGACTAAAGAAAGCGTTTGACTACTACAAATGCATGCTTTCGTGAAAGGTTTGCATGCAACACAAGGAGATATAATATTTTCTAAATTTGATGGATCCCTTGCTTCTTTGGGGGATGATCAACTCTATTTTAAAAGACATTTGCTCCATCATGAGAGATCAAGTTGAAAACAAGAGAATCACCTTCTAACTAAGAATGAGAGTGAGAGTGAGATTGAAAGTTTGTGTGTGATGGAGATTCTGATAGCTTGTGCATGGTTGGCCACACCTTCATCAAGATTCTATTTTATGGATTGATTGGAGTAAAAACGAGAACTTCTCTCTCTCTCTCAGTCATATCTTGTCCACTCTTTCCCTTTAGATTTTCTTCTCTCCTGTGGAAGTTCTACTATTTTTCTCTTACATCATTATTGACTGATTAAAAGCTTGTGACTGAGGATAACTTCTGAGTGAGGAAGGGCTACAAGTGGTATTAGAGCATAATCAATCCTTGGCAATGATGGAAAGTTTTACAAAAAAACATTCAAAAGCAAAAGGATCTTATTAAAAAGCTTCTAGGAGAATTATGCAAAGAACGAGTGGAAAAGAAACCACAAGGTGCAAGAAATTTGTTCATGGAGCTGAATGATGAAGTGGATGGTGTACAAACATCTACTATGCTTGGAGGAAGACAAAAATGCATTATTCAAGATATGGAGATGGGTGCCTTTTCCCTCAACCAAGTCTTCTAGAAGGAAAAATTGATCGATTTTGATGGTGACAAGTAGAGCGTCGAAGATCTGGAGGCATGGGTTGAAGAGCTAGATGATTTCTTTTATCTTTGAGAATTCAATGAGGATTCTAAGGCAAAAGTCGGGATACTACACCATGGCATGACAAAGCAATGGTTGAAATCCTATATGCAAGCCCAAGACATTGTTGTCCAGTTTTATGGAAGGAATTTAGAGAGAAATTAGAAAAAATATGTTGTTCTCGACACTACCATATCCGCACAAAGATGGAGTTTTGCAATTTCCAACAACAGGAGGGTGAAAAGCAAAGCTCATCTCTTAGTGATTATAAAGGAAAATTTCTAAACCTTTAGAAATATGCATTGGAGGTTAATGGTGATGCTCTGACCCGAAAGTCTATTGATAGGCTTCAAGAGGAGCTTCATTATCAAATGAAGGTATTTGGATATATTGATTTATTGGATGTTGTTGTGATGGTTGAGAATTTTGCGAAAATGGGGAATTTCAATGTGCAAAAGGCGAATAGAACTGGGTTCATTGCAACAAGATATAGACATCAAATAACTACCAAAAAAAAAAAAGATGCTCAGGCTTGAGTAATACACTCTCTTGTTGATCGAAGGCCTCTTCACCCTTCTTTGGTGCAAGGTAAGACAAGGCATCTGACTGACATTGTTGACGTCCTAGACGGTAGGTGATGACAAAGTCGAACTTGGATAGAAAGTTACTCCATCGAGATTTCCTTCTATTGAGAAGAGGGGTGGTCATAAAATACTCTAGGTTCTTTTGATCTGTATACACGATAACTTTATGGGATGCTCCTTCTAGATGGTGACACCAAGTATCAAACGCGTCCACTATGGCAAGAAGTTCTTTATCATGAATTTCATAATTAATTTCTGGAGGAGAAAATTTTCTTGAATTATATGCAACTGGATGTAGGTGTCCATCATCTCCATATTCTGAGAGAATGGCCCCAAGGGCAAAGTCTGATGCATCTGTCTCTAGGAAGAAGGGCTTACTAGAGTCAGGATGAACTAGAATTGAAGCAGTAGTGAATGCTGATTTCAAGGTCTGGAATGCTTTTTCTGCTTCTTCGGTCCATGAGAATTTGGAGTTCCCTGTAAGCTTGGTAAGAGGTGTCACTATCTTGGAGTAATCTTTGATGAATATCCTATAGAAGTTGGCAAACCCTAGAAAACATTGTACATCTCGAACACATGAAGGTGGTTGCCAATCAAGGATTGTCTGAATCTTCTTAGGGTCCATAAAAATTCCTTTATCTGATACAATATACCCTAAAAATTCCACTTCTGTCTTATGGAAAGAGCACTTCTCCAATTTTGCATATAATCCTTTTTCTCTTAGTTTCTCTAGGACTATCTTTACATGACCTTCATGATCCTCCAGAGTTTTGGAGAATATCAAGATATCATCAAGGTATATTACAACAAAATCATCTAAATATTCTCGAAAGATATCATTCATCATATGTTGGAAGACAGCTAGAGCATTTGTAAGACCGAATGGCATAACTACATATTCAAAATGTCCATACCTTGTTCGAAATGTTGTCTTCCATTCGTCTCCTTCTCTGATCCTGACAAGGTTGTAAGCTCCTCGAAGATCAATTTTTGTGAAGAATTTTGCTTTTCCAAGGCATTCCAAGAGCTCTGATATGAGTGGTAGAGGGTATTTGTTTTTTATAGTGACTTTGTTCAATCCACGATAGTCTACATACATCCGGAGAGTCCCATCCTTCTTCTTTACAAATAGAATAGGGGCTCCTGCTAGAGACTTCGAGTGTTTGATAAACCCCTTTGCTAGATTCTCATCAATGTTCTTGCGTAGTTCTGTAAGTTCCTCTGGGGATAGTCTGTAGATTGGTCCAAAGGGTGGTTGTGCTCCTTCTTGAAGATCTATGGGGCAATCGTAAGGTCTATGCTTTGGGAGGATATCTGCATTCTTCTTTTCAAAAACATCTTCAAAGCCTTTGTACTGATTGGGTAGCTGTAGTGGATCATCCTTCTTGGATTCTTGAGCTGGTATGGCATATATCATATATGTAGGTTCCTTCCTTACTGCATGTCTGAAGGCTTTGGCTCCAACATATGTTGGGTTCTTCTGGATATCTCGACGGGTGATTTTATTCTTTTCCCAATTAATGTCTGGATTATGCTTCTTTAACGAGGGCATTCCAATGATAACTAGATGTACAGGGCTTGATATTACATTGAAACATATGTGGGATTCATGGTCACCAAGGTGTACTCTTAATGGTGTGGATTCCATGGTTATATTCCCAGATGCTAGAGGTCGTCTATCTACTACTTCAGCTACTTCTGGTTTGTTCTTTCGAAGTACAGGAATTCCATGTTTCTTAACCAATCCTTCATCAATGAAACATGAGGAGGCTCCTGAATCTACTAGGGTTGTAAGGGAAAGGGTCTTTATGGGCATGATTAACTTGATAGGTGCAAGACATGTTTCTATGGGTGTAGCTGGAATTATGAGACCCCTTCTTATATCATGGTCCAACTGCAGGGTCTCTTTTACAACTGGACTTCCTCGTTTCCCTGCTCTACAGGGGTGGCTGCGACTCTGGAGTTTGTTCTCTTCTTTGGACAATTAATTGCAATATGTCAATTGTTTCCACAATAGAGACATAACTTATTAACTCTCCTTCTCTATTTCTCTTCTAGTGTTAGAGTCTGAAACCTAATTACATCTATTTGCATAGGTTCAGGCATGGACTCATCTTTAGTAGTGGGTTGGAAAGGTTTCCACTGGCGAGGTCTTTTTTCTACTTGTTTTTCTTGTTTCCTTTTAAAAAGTCGGTTATCACATTGAATAGCTTGCATGATATATTCATTCAATGTTTTAACCTCTGGCATCGTGAGCAAAAGGTCCTTCACATCATCTCTTAAACCCCATCTGAATTGGCTTATGAAATAATCTTCATGCCAAGTGAGATCACATATCAACTGCCTAAATTCAGATGCATAGGTAGAGGCAGGGCAGTTACCTTTATGTAACTTCCGAAGTTTTGTTTCTGCTACTCGACTTGTATCTACATCTCCAAATGTGGCGGAGAGTTCTCGAAGAAACCCCTCATAGTCCTGAAGTATTGCCATGTTCTTCTCCAAGATTGGGGCAAACCATGATAATGCTTGGCCATAGAGCAAGGTTCCAATAAACCGGACCTTGGATGCCTCGTTAGGGTATCTATCAGGTTGCATACGGATGTATAATTTAACTTGCTGGAGAAATCCACGAAACTTTGTGCGATCCCCATCGAACTTTTCTGGCATGCAAATCTTGGGTTCCTTCATAAATGATGTAGTAGGCCGTTGATTCACTTGAATACTCCCTTGATTTTCTTGAAGCCTCCTGATTCATTCTTGTAATTCTTGGAGGAGTGCACCTACATGCATGGATGTCCCATCTCGACTTGTGTCTGTCGATGACTTAGGTCTTCGACATGTTGTTGGAGACTCTGAAGTGATGCTACGATCTGTTCATAAGCGTTCTCCATGATGCCTGGTCTTGGATAGAAGATAGTCTTGTCAAAATGTCAGGGGAGCACTAGATTGTGCTCTCTGACTACAGTAGAAAAGATTTCTGAAATACACTTATGATTACAAGAACACCCACGTAGGGAAAATAATACAAGAAGATGTAACCGATACAAGACGTCCCACAACCCGGGACCAATAGGTATGGAAAAGTGGACTAGAGATGATAGAGGAGATCCCACAACCCGGGATCGTAAGTATGAGACAAGATATCTGGATTACAAGAAATCCCTTCTAGGAGATGAATTGGATACACGAAAGAACTCGACAGGATCTCGTACTACGAGATTACAAGGGGAAAAGATAGGATGTCCAAGAACTAGACTAGAACAAGGAACAAGACAAGAACTAGAACTTGAACTTGAAGAGTACTTACTTGGCGGTCACGACTCCTTGAGCTCCCAATACTGGTATTGATAAGACTGATTATGAATGTGGCCAAGCCCTCCTTATATAGGTTTTCAAGGGCGGTTCATGAAAGGCGGTTGCGAATTGATGATGTCATTGATGATGTCATCAATTCAAAACTTGAGCTCTAGATATCCGAATCAGGCAAGTAGACAATCGATCTTAGGGTTTTGGCATGTTTCGAACGCAATGAAAGCATTGGTTTCTCCTAATTCTGAACCAATCATGAGATACAGGGTTCACATGGAATCTAAGGTTCAGGATGGTTTCCTTTGTCCATGGCAATGAGCATGATGTACATCTCAAGAAGACTTTCCAAACTCTTAGAGAACATAAATTGCATCAAAAGAAGACTAAATGTTTCTTTGCTAAGAATAAACTTGTGTATGTATGAAGAGTCATTTTCAAAGAGGGAATTGATATACACTAGGTTCAAGTGAAAACAATAATTAGTTGGCCTATTCCTAAAACTGTAAGGACTGTTCAAGGTTTTTAAGCATTGGCATAATATGAAAGGGCACATAATAGACATTTCTCAAAGATTGCTAATCCCCTCAGAGAGTTGACTAAAAAGAATACAAGATTTATGTGGAGTGAGGCCTATCAAAATCATTTGAATCATTGAAAAAAAATTCAAAATGTGGTTTTAACATACTAGAAATGGGAAAACCTATATGGTTTCATGTGATGCAAGTGATAGTCAAACAAGATGTGTTCTTTCATAGGAAAATGGGTGGTTGCATATGAGTCCACGAAATTAACAAAACAAAAACTTTATTATCCTACTCATGATCTAGAAATGTTTGCTATTCTACATGCACTTAATCATTGGAGACATCTACTGTTATGGGTTTTTTTTTATTGAAAATAGATCATCAGAGTCTTGAATACATTTTCACAAACCATTGTTTAGCAATAGATAAAAGTTTTGGATTTAATTATTATGTGAGTATAAGGTTGAAACTTCATATTTCGTTGGTATGGAAAATAAGGTCTTTGATGCATTGAGTTCGAAACCTGAATGTAATCTCCTTTTTGTAATTGATTCTATTTTTCTTGATCAAATTCAAGAAGAACTAAAACATGAATCATTTTAAGCACCTTTCTTGAATTTGTTTTCATGCAAATAGGGGATCGATCTATCAAGGAAAATTTCATTTTCAGAATGGATCTTTATATTTTAACAATCCATTATTCATACCTTTTGAGTCTGCATTGACAGTTCAGATATTACATGATTTTCATGATGCACTTTTTTTTACACATCCAGGTTATTCAAAGACTTATGCTAAAACAAAATATTTCTACTTTTGGCCATGTATAAACACAAATATTAGAAAATATGTTAGTGAATGTTTAAAGTGCCAATAGGTAAAGTATGAGTTTAAGAGAATCCTTGGAACACGAGAGCCTTTGCATGTTCCAAATCAGAATTGGGAGTCTATATATATGGACTTTATCAGTAAATCGTCGATGACCAAACATAAACATGATGTCATATTTTTGGTACAAGATCGACTTACCAAGGTGCAACATTTCTTTTCTATGAAAACGATTGATATTGCCTTGAATGTTGCAAGACTATTTGTAAGACAAAATTTTCCACTGCATGGAATATCTAGAAACATAAAAGTTTGGTCCATCCAACCAACATAGGACTAGCCCTTGAGCTTATGGAGAATCAAATAGATGTTATAGGCATGTGAATAGTGCAATAAAGTACATTATTTTTTTTAGAGCATCAAGGAGAAAGAGTCAATACAAAATAGATACGTTTACACATTGACTAGCTAAAAAACTTGTTGTCTTTGGATGAAACAATCAACTTCAAATGCTCATAGCTGCCAACATGATTACAATTGAAACATTTCCTTTTGGAGGAATGCTACATATAGGGTTGAGTTTCTAAAATGCACAAGAGTACAAGTAATAAGAAAGATATCCTTCTAGAATGAACTTGATACTCAACAACAGCACCCCTATTTTTTAGGGGTGCATAGAGATAGACCCAAGAGAGTAAAGATGGATTTCTACAAATGTAGTAAACCAAATTCTTTGAAAATTTGTACACATAGACTAAAACTAATAAATTTCCAATAAATGCTCACTCAGCCAATTTGGAGTATTATACAGAGAGTAGTAGCCTCTACAAGATCACTGTTGTTGAAGAAGGTGGTGCAGAGAAATGAATGAGCAAGACAATGATGACCAAAAGTGTATCTATATTACTTCCATGTAATGTACATTTGATTTGAAGTCTTTATATTGATGCTTGAAGATTTTGAGGATTTCTACAAGAGGATTTTTCATTCAAATGAAAACAACATAAGTTATTGAAGAGAATCAATTCACTTTCCTACAATCTAGGATTTGTGAATATCTAATTTGATATACTTTAGGTGACTGACTGATTGGTTGATTTTCAAGATCATCTACTTCAGATTCATGGAATTTGAGCTCGCACTTTCTACTTTTACATGTGTAAAGATTTAGGCTTTTACATTGGTAAATTACCCATAAAGAACTTTAGAAAGAAAATACAATAAATAAGCATACATAAAAGAACTTTTCAATGGATATTTTTGGACATAATTCAAATGATAACTTTTTGATGTAGATCAAATCCACCTCAAGCATAGTGTAATCTTCATGTTCCTCCATCAAGTGCCTTCATCATCATTTTTGCTACTTGCTTTTTGGTTTTTATTCCCAAAAAAACATTTATTAGAAAACATAAATGCACGTTTTTTAGTGTATCATTTCTTATATTCTACCATTCTTGTGGCCATATCTACATGTGGTTATATCTATATATTTAATGGTATTGTTAAATTCTCTACCAATTTAAAAGAATAAAAGAACTTTGTACTACTTGGATCAATTATAAATCTACCTTTATGGATGGAACTGATAGCTAAAATTGTAATTAGAGAAGCCCTTGCAAAATAACTAATCACCATGCAACATAAATTAGAGTTGGGTAAATTACCTCGAATATCTGCTTTTTCAATTGGTGTAACTTCATCAATGATGTTTATCGCTTTAGCTTATGCACTTTAAAAGATGTCCTTGATTAAGAATTCATATGTCCAATGCTCTTTCCGACCATGAAAAAATCACAAGTATTGTTGAAAATAATAGGACTCCATCTTCTTCTCCATATGACAGTGTGGAGAACAATAACACTTTTCTACGTGCTCCCTTTATTTCATTCATAGAATGGGACTAGAACGTCTCCAAGTCTACATGCATGACTTCCACCATAACTTTGCAATGCCATGTAAGTGCAATATTGCAACTTTTTCCTTCGGATCTTCAAAGAACCTTTGAAGATCAAAGAGATCCTCTAGCTCCTGAACATGCCTACAAATCCTCACCACTCTTCTTCTAAACATGAAAATCATTCAATTTTGTGTTCCTAAAGACTTTGCTAAGGGAAAATGCACGGGACTACATATCTTGATGGTTGAATCTTTTTCTTGCGCTAGACATGCTAGATGTTCCTCCAACTTCATCAACTTCATCATTAAGCTCCAAGAACGAATTTTTGGTTTTTTATGGTTGGTTTGAGGCTCATTCTCTATGAAATTCCCTAACAATATTTTGAATAAGCCCCTCTTATTCAAGAATCTACTCTATTAAAGTTTCCATAGTTGATGAGAATCAATCCTCTAATACCACTTGTAATACTTCCACAATCATAGGTTACTCCTTATCACTAACTTCCCATAGCTCAAGACAATTAGAGGAGAGAAAAACTTGCAGAAGATAAAAAAAAATTATGCAACAGAGCAGAAAATTTGTGATGAAGAAAAAAAGAAAAGATCTTGTATTACAGATTTGAATCACATATAATACTTATGCAAAATAGCTTCTTGAAAAGCCTCAAAATATTGACCACCACATATCTATCTCAATCTCATTCACACTCAGACTTGCAATCTCATTCTCACTTAAATTGTTACTCTCAATCAGAATCACAAGCAAAATCTTTGATTTGAAACCACCTCTTACACAACAAATTGATCTCTAAAAACATATTTCACCATTCTTAATGACTGAAGTCTATAGTCCACCAATTTTAGGAATATATATGAGGATTACATATGGAAATCTTGTAAAAAGCATGCACTTTAGTAATAAATTGCTTTCTTTAGTGTGACCTCTCAAATTAGAAGAAAAAGCATAAGAGAAAACATATATTTATTTAGAACCAGAACATGCATTCAAAAAAATCGAGGATCTAAATAACAATAGAAAAGAACACTTTCTTTAATTTTGTTTTTGTAAGTATTAGAAAAACCCACACCTTTTTGGACCCTATAAGTCACTAATAGTATAGAATATCAAAATGCATGTGAGAGATAAAAATATTCAGCTCTTCAATGTGACGCCCTAGGTCCATTTCTACTCTCAAATATCCATTTCTAGACCCACAAGTTCAAACATTCTAGGGAGAGAATAATAATCAAGCGATTATTCTACAATGAACTATTTATAGAGCACCGAAGGGCATATATAAAGCATGATTCACAAAATTTTCAAAAAGACACTTTTCTTCTACTACATGTCCTCTACTACCTTCCTTTTATACATAATGGTTCGTGATTTTTTCATCTTTATGTTCAATTTTTTACTTAAGAACATGATGCACATAAGGTTTAGAGGGAGAGTAAAACCCCTTCCATTCCTTAATTAATTTCTCTATATGCATAAAATATCAAAACTCATTCTAAACATTATCTAGACAATGTAAAACAGAAAGTTCAAAATGAGGTATTTCACTATCAAAAGGCTTATTACAATTCTTCCCTCCTTCAAAGAACTTTGTCATTTGACTTGGAAGGAAGGATAATGTGCAGGAAAAGCTTCTAAATTTAACCATTTTGAACTCCAAATATCTATGTATGCCATTTTACCAAAAACTCTATTATAAATTCGTTTCCCTCCTACCTAATATTATTTCACGTCCACGATCAAAAGAGCCATCATCTTTCAATCAAGGGGACTCAAATTCAAATTCTATGTAGGAGTTTTCATGCTTGGCTCCTTGAAACATGTTGCTCCAAGTGTGAAAAAAATATTATGTTTATGAGCACATAAGATTGGAACTTGATTTCCAATAATTAGGAATTTCACACATGGGGAAGCTTCATTCTTGTCTTGTTTTTCATATGTTGTAGTGCTTCAAATGCATTATGGCAGTGCTTGTGTAGGAAATTTCATTATTTTGTGCCAAAGATATATACATGTTTTGATTTTCTAGTATAAGAATCTTAAAGTATGCTACAAGTTTAGTGGATCTTGACAAGGTAGTTTTGTGCAACTTTTTGAGATATATTCATTTATTTGCATCAGAGTATCTTAGTCAATAGCCATGGCTAAAAAAAGTGATGTATTCCATATGTTGGTTGTTAAGAATAAGTTCAATCATCCCAATTATCCATCATGGGCTTATATGATGCATCATGTATTGGTTGAAAAAGGACTATGGAATATTGTGCAATGTGTTGGAAAACATCCTATTACACCTGCAAATAGAGTTATTGAAGGTGATGTACATGGCATCGAAGATGGTGATATTCTTCAGGTTTCTATTTGTGTTGCAGTTCCTACTATACATACTATAGAGAAACTTTGTTGGGATGGTAGAGATGTGCAGGCACATGCATTGATAGCTTTTTCTATGAAACATGCCATTATTCCTCACATTCTCTCTTGCAAAACAACAAAGGATGCTTGGGATACACTTACCACTATATAACAGACAAGGAATGAGGGTAGTGTTGCTTACCTCTAAAAACAGTTGGAGATTGGTCACATGAATGAAGGAGATTCCATGGATAATTTTTTGACAAAGATAAAAGATTTGAAGGAGTTATGGATTTTTGTTGATGAAGTCATGCGTGATAGTGCACTTGTGTAGACTGTTTTGAATGGTCTTCTAGATTCATATCAGAGTTTTGCTTATAATCTTCAATTGATGAAGAAAAGTAATATGAATGCCTTAACATTTGAGAATTCAGTCTACGTTTTGTTGCATGAAGATCAATCTAGGCAGAACAGGTCCATTTTGCATGTTGTAGATCAAGATTTCCTAGCTAATGAGCAGGGCAAAGGTAAAAGGACCTCATCTACTAGTAAGCAAAAATCTACTAATTATGCACAATCAAAGAAGGATGATAGAGATGAGAAGAAAACAGAAAAGAAAAAAATGTTTTGCAAATACTATAAAGGAAATGATCATGTCATAAAGAGCTGTCCAAAATTGGAATTGGCTCCAAAAGAAGAAAAGAAGAAAGAGGCAGAAATGGTTGTTGTAGAGGCCTCTACACCCAAAATAGAGTTTGCCAATCTTATGTAGAATCAAGAATGGATATTTACTATATTACTTTGTTGTGCAGTTTCTTCACTTCACTTGAGCTTGCTCCTACAATGAATACTATCACATACACCAACACCTCCTCTTATCCTATCATGGGAGTTTGTAAGATCATTTTGACTACTACTGATGGTAGCTCTTTTAGACTCTTAGATTGTTTATTTGTGCCATGTATCAGAAAAATGTTTTCTTAATTTCAGTATTAGCCAGGATTTGCTTGGTTGATAAAATGTTTTATGACACATATATAGTTCATGACTAATCAAATAGTGATATCATTATTGCTTCTAGAATTTTAGGTCATGGGTTATACAAGCTCATAGATTATGCAAAATCTGTGAATGATTCAACATGTACAATTCAATACGCTCAAGCTATGTCGGATGCAAAGCTTTGGTCTGCACGCTTTCATCATTTGAATTTTGCTAGTTTGTTACACCCGTGGAAAATCTAAAATGGTGTCCTCTCTGCCCAAACTTGAGGCACCTCATAAACATGTCTGTGAAGGCTGTATTTTGGGAAAAATGCAGCATTCCTCCTTCCCAAAATATGGTTCAATTTGAGCTACTAAAAAATTGCATCTTGTTCATAGTGATGTTTGTGGTCTTATTCAAACACCTTCCTTTGGGAACTATCATTACTTCATGACATTCATTGATGATTTTTCAAGGCATGCATGTGTATATCCACTAAAAGAAAAGTCTGAAATGTTTATATGATTCAAATAGTTTCTAATTTTGGATGAAAATCAATTAACATGTGAAATGTGCACCCTCCATTTTGATTGAGGGGAGGAATATACATCTTCTAATTTTAATGCATCTATGTCTGAACATGCGATAAAAAATCAGTGTATAGTGCTATATACACCTCAAAATAATGGAGTTTTTGAAAGTAATAACTGGTCTCTCATGGAAATGGTGAGCTATATACTCAAGAGTGAGGCTTTAACACATAGTTTCTAGCTTGAGCTTGTTATGTCTACAATATATGTACTTAATAGGGGTCTCACTAAAGCATTGTAGTCTATTACTCCATATGAGGCTTGGCATGGTTGCAAGACATTTGTTGCTCACCTACATGTCTTTCATTGTCTTCCATATGCATTAGTTCGTGAACAACAATGCACCAAATTGGATGATAAGGCAATGAAATGTTGCTATTTTGTTTGATGATTCACAAAAGTTAGAAAATTGGATGGCTGCTATGGAATTAGAATATGATGTAATTATTAAAAATGTTACCTCATATTTATGTGAATTGCCTCCTGGCAAGAAGGCAGTTGGCACTAAATGGATATACAAACTAAAGCATAAGCCTGATGGAACATTAGACATGTATAAGGTTGGGCTTGTTGTAAAAGTTTATGCTCAAGAAAGACGGATTGAATTTGATGAGACCTTTGCTCCATGCCCAATGACTATTGTTCATAGCTTGTGTGCACTTATAGCTCATTATGGTTGGAATGTACATCAATTGGACATTAAAACTACATTTTTGAATGGTGACTTGCATGAAGAACTGTATGTTTTATAGCCCCATGGTTTTGTGTAGAAAGGGCATGAGAACAAAAGGTGCAAGTTGAAAAAGGCCTTATATGGTTTGAAGCAAGCACCATGTGCATGGTATGAAAAGATACATGCCTACTTGATATCACATGGTTTCCATAATAGTCCAACTAAGAGCACCTTATATGTTAAGTGTGCAAATGATGTGCTTCTAATAATTGTTGTCTATGTTGATAACATGCTACTCAATGGTCCTATTGAGAAGCATATTTCTAATTTTAAGGCTGATTTGGATGCCTCATTTGAGATGTTAGATTTGGGGCAGCTGCATCATTATACACGCATCCAATTTATGAAAATTGATGGCAGAATAGCTTTGTGTCAAACAAAATATATTGACACATTATCCCAAAATTTTGGCCATGATGATTGCAAACCTATTGCCACTCCTATGGAGATGGGTTTACCATTGAGTCTTCATGATGCTAGAGATGCATTTGAAGTTTTTCTCTATCAGTAGGTAGTTGGATGCTTGATATTACTCAGCTAGATATTTAGCTCGTTTTCTCACATATAAGCAAGTTTATGCATTACCCAGGTGTCAAGCATTGGTAGCTTGTTAAGTACATTTTTTGCTAGTTGAGTGGTACTCGACAACTTGGATTGTTTTATCGTGCAGGGGATCACTACTGCCAAATTAAGATGCTTTTCTGACTTTGACTGGGTTGGTTTCTATGACACTTATGTGTCCACTAGTGGTGTTTGCTTCATGCTTGGTAGCTCATGCATATCTTGGTTGAGAAAGAAGTAGCCTACTGTGGCCACTTGTACTTGTGAGGCTAAGTATAGGGTAGCTTTTAGAGCGAGTGTTGAGTGTGTGCGGCTTAGATGCCTTATGGTTTATTTTGGTGTTGTTCAGTCTTTTGCCACTATCGTCTTCACTAACACTCATAGCACATTGCGAGTTGTGAGGAACCTTTTGTTCACACTAAGCATATTGAGGTGCACTATCATTATGTCAGGGAGAGGTTCCCTACTAGAGAGATAAGTTTGGCATATGTCCCCACACAGGAGAACATTGCAGACCTTCTCACAAAGGTTGTGCCTAGGGAGAGTTTGAAGCTTTTTGCAAAGCTTTGGGCTTACTTCCTTTTGTGGATTGATTCCTTCACACTTCCTTATACATGAGTATTAAATCCTTGTTCACAACATCAATCCTAGTGGGATTTGTTGATATATTTAGGTAGTGATGTGTATGAACTTACTAGGACCATTGGGGCATGTTTTTCCCTCTTTAGGAGGTTTTTCCCCCTGGCTTGTATATATGACTATAACCATAACGAGTTACTTATCTTTGTACATGCTCTTGGTAATGCATTCAGTATTGTGTGTTGTGCTCCAAGCTTGTTCTTCTTCCTAGTATTGTTCACGTGCTTTTGTAGACCTCAAACTCCAATAGTGCTTATGTATTGCAGTTGGGTTGTGATACTCTTTAGAATGGATTTATTTTCAGAATTCTTGGTTTTCGCTTGGGTTTTGAAGTGCCTTTTGATGAGAAATGGAGTTGGCGGATATAAACATTTAGAAACAAGGTTTTTAAATGGATGTCTTTGTAGAGTCGTATCTGTCATGGTGTGTTTGTCCTAAGTCACTAGTTATAACCATGTACTATTTATTTCTTATCCTCCTAGATGCCCATTAATCAATATTTTTTTAAGGTGATCTCCTTGTACGGAAGGTTATTTTGGGGAGGTAATGCTAGTCATTCAAGACTCTCTAAAATGGCTTGGAAAATTTGTTGTATGAGAAAGGAGGAAGGGGGTCATGGTGTGATGTGTTGTGTTAAAGTGACTAAGAACATAGCTGTCAAATCGATCCTTAGAGACACTTACTCTCTTCACTTTTGGGCTTGTCATATTAAGAGAGACTTTGATAATATCTATTATTAGGAAATATAAGGCTTTGAGAAATAACAACTTTTGGGATATTGTTTTCTCAACTACTCATTATATGCCTACAGGTAATAGATTGGTTTGCATGACGTGGAGAGTATGGATGGAAGCTAAGATGTCCTATGAATTGAATTTTGAACTTTTTGCAAACTTTTTTTTTTTTAATCTCTAGTAATCTATGTGGAAAGGTTGGTTTATCTCTAGTAATCTCATTGTATATAGACAGTTATAAATAAAAGAGTCTTTCGAAGTGGTAAAACACATTTTGTTTTCTCTTTTAAAGTAGAAATTGATCAAGAATGCTAAATTCAATATCAAATCTATCACGGAAACTGTGCGGAAGGATTTCAATGTTTTGACCTTTTGTAGGATCAATTAATCTCATCAATGGAAACCCAAACTCCTACCTTTGTAGATTTTAGAGAGATTTCTAATGGCTTTCTATATATAGCAAATAGTAGACAACCTTATTACCATATTAGGACGCTTTCTTCATGTTCACACACCCTGTTTTTAGTCATGGTAGTGTTGCCATTTACCAGCTTTTTTGTTGCATATGTTGTAATAATGAGAGGCTCGGAGATGGTCAGATAACTCCCGATTGTATGATGATAGTGGGGGCATTTACCAGCTTTTTTTTGTTGCATATGTTGTAATACTGAGAGGCTCGGAGATGGTCAGATAACTCCCGATTGTATGTCCTGGTTCGCTGGCCTGGTGGTTGGGCCTCTCGCCTCTTGAGGCGGGGGCGAGGGTTCAATCCCTGGCAGTAACATGTAGGGACATATGAATCCTAGAAACTGTTGTATGTGGTTGTTGGCCATCGTTTGACCATCCTCGCAGTAGTTGTGACCGTCATTCAACTCAGTCTTGTAAACCCCTGTTCTTGTGGGATAAGAGGGTCCCATGGGTACTATGCCCTTCCTTGTACAGTTGCAATTTCAAAGTTAAAGTCTGGGGGAGTAGGCCTCGGCCGAACCTCCATAAAAAAAAAAAAAAGAAAAAAACTCCCGATTGTATGATGACCGCTCGTTACAGATGTAGCAATTCTCATTTGAGGATTGCCAACAGTAAGAAATCCCCCCCCTTCAGGCATCATCAAGTCCTCCTTTTGATCAACAACAAGCTCAAACCCAAGTGGGTCCCGCATGAGGGCGACGAGAGGGTGATCAACCTTCTTTGTAATGCAACCTAGGAATCAACCAAGCTTCCCCTGCTTTGTGGGATTTGGGGGGTCCCGTGGGCACTAGTCCCCTTCTATTGTACCTTTGTTTCTTAATTTAATTCAAGTCCGGGAGAGTAGGCTATTGCCGAACTTCCTTTATATTAAAAAAAAAATTCTCATTTGAGGTGTGCACGGAAGCCTTTGCTTACTGTAATGAACCGGCTAAGTGTTGGAGAAACGCGGTAGAAAGGACTCGTAAAATTCTAATCAGGACTCAAAAGGCTATAAGAGGAATTCGAAAAAAAAGAAGAGAAACGGTGTACCGGAGGCTCTCATGGCTTGAAGACGAGGTGAACAAAGGTAAGCTACATTGCCAACAGGGTCTTTTGAAAATCAGGGGTAGGCTAAGATTAGAGGAGGAGGTCCAAAGGAAAAATCTCCAAATTTTCTTCAAAGATTGGTGGGCAGGGAAGGCGGACAAACCAACGAAAGAGATGTGTAACATCCTCAAAAGGAAACAAGCTAGGGAATCCATCCCCCTAATGGTCGATAACAATGGAACTGAATGTTGCACGGAAGTGGAGAATAGAACTATCATCGTCGAACATTTTACCAATCTTCTCGGGGTCTCGACTCCTCTTTCCCCCCACAGGCGCGACTCCATGGCAACCATCTCAAGGGTTGCTCAAACCAGAATCCCACAGAACTTGATTGCTCTTCTGGATGCTAACATCTCCGAGAATGAAATTATCGAGGTTATTGATGCCCTTCCCAATGGGAAAAGTCCGGGTCCTGATGGCCTTACCAATGAGTTCTTTAAGTCCTTCAAACTTCAGGTGGCCACCCCCCTGCGCCTCGTGTGGCAAGAGGCTCTCTCCTTCGGTGCCCTCCCTGAGTGCCTGAATAATGGCGTCATCAAGTTAATCCACAAACGGGGAGATAAGAACAAAATTGAAAACTGGCGTCCGATTACCATGCTCCAAACTGGATACAAGATAATTGCAAAAGTTATCGCCAACAGAATCTCCTGTCATTTAAAGTCATGGCTGTGCGAGGACCAGAAAGGTTTTATCAAAGGTAGATCTATACTTGAAGCAATTATTGATATTTGGGAAGGCCTTGCTTTTGCTGAGGACTCTGCTCAAGATCTAGTTTTCATTAAGATCGACTTCGACAAAGCGTATGACAGATTGGAATGGGACTTTATTCTTCAATCATTGAAAGACCTTGGATGCAGCCAAAAGTTCACGAAGATGGTTTCCACGCTTCTTGGAAATGCTTCAACTAGAATAAACATCAACGGTAAGCTCTCTGAGCCCATTCGTTTAAAAAGATCAATTAGGCAAGGCTGCCCTCTGGCTCCTTTACTATTCGCTATCGCCTCGAATGGACTCAGCTGCCTATTAAAGCATCACATGGACGCCGGCAATCTCAAGGGTCTCTCCTTACCTCTAAATCACGGCCAAATGGTTGTGAGACTTTTTGCTGATGACATGAATGCCTTTGTGCATAATGATATAAACAGCATTGAGGTGTTTTGGTGGTGCCTCCACACCTTTTGTATGGCATCAGGCTCAAAAATCAACCATGCTAAAACTGCTTTTAGAGCGATCAGCGGGCCTACTCCCCAATTGTTGGTGGATCGGGGGTGTCAAGTTATCCCTAGCGGTCAAGTCTTCCGTCTCCTCGGCATTCCGATGGGTTTCGACATCTCAATGGACCAACGATGGAACTGGGTGCTATCCAAGTTGGATAGCAAACTGAATCAATGGAAAGGTATGCAAGTCAACCTGGCAGGACGTGCTATGGTTATTAACACTTTTATGTTGTCTACAATTATTTACTTTATCTCGTGTTGGAGACCTAAGGAGAAAGACTTGGCCAAAGTAGAAAGAATCTGCAGGAACTTCCTTTGGACTGGGGACCCCAACAGAAGGGGGGTTCCCAAAATCAAATGGGAAACTTGCATTAGCCCTAAAGACTCAGGGGGCTTGGGTATTTTGGATATTGCTGGATTAGCTGACAAGCTGGCGGCTAAATGGCTTATCAAGGCCTGGAGCAATAGGGAGTCCTCTTGGGCTAAATTGATCTTCAGAAACACGGAAGACTTTACCTTTGTCGGCCTCCCTGGTTGGAAGGACATAGGGATTCTCACGCTTTTGTTCTCCCCCCACCCGGTCTGCCCTAAAGGCTCTAGCCTCGTGTGTTCCTTATGGAAGAATTGGAACAAGGCCAAACAGTTCATCAGAATCAGCGATGATTGGAAGTGGGCAGCTGGCATAAGACAAAATGACTCTATTTGGTTCCCGATCAGTGGCATTCGGGGGGTGGAATCTTGGAACCTCCAAACTGCAAGGAGGTTATGGAACAAGGGGTTCAAACAGTGGAAACAGCTCTGGAAACAAGAGACCTGCCAGTGGATTAGGTTCGAAGATTTGGATCCGAGACTTAGCGTTACCTTTGAGGAATGGACTCTTCTTCAAAGCAGGTGTTTAGCCTGGGACCGCTCAACTACCCGCCTTCTCTGCGGTCAGGATCTTCCTTGCTCGGAGGGCCTCAAATGGAGCAATGGTAAGAGGCTTTCCAGATTCCCGAACTTCAAAGGGGATTTGGATGTTCACCACACCCTTAACAAGAGATGGTGCCTTGCTTGGACCAAACTTCGGTGGGAGCTAAAATTCATGTCTCTTTGGCACCCCCTAATTGAGGTCAAAAAGTCCGTTCTCATGTGGCAGGTCTTGCATAAGGGAATCTGGACCAATGCAAGGGCTAACAAAATCTGTGGTGTGCCGCCATGGTGCAAGCGTTGTCATCGGTGCATCGAAGATTTAGCCCACCTGTTCTTCGACTGCCCCAAGTCCCGTGTTATCTGGCATCACGTGTCCCGGGCTTTGAGACTAACGAGTCAAATCAACTGGCAACAAGTGATGTTGGGTGAGGCGATCGGATGCTCATCGAGGCTATGGAATGCTATCAGAGGTGAGGCTCTCTGGAAGATTTGGAGAGAGCGCTGTGCCATCAATTTCGGCCAAACTCCTAAGGAATGGTCGATCGAGAAATCCTTGTTTCTTCTTGGTAAAAGAATCTCCCGAGTCAAGAGATCACCACCGTTTAGACATCACTGTATTTATCTCCTCGAAAACAACAAGTTGAAACCCAAATGGGTCCCACATGAGGGTGATGGTAATGTTATCCGCCTCATTTGTAATGCCCTGTAGCTTGCCATACTCCTCCCCTGCGTTGTGGGATTCGGGGGGTCCCATGGGCACTAGTCCCATTCACTTGTAACTTTCTCTCTTTAATATAATTAAAGTCCGGGAGATTAGGCTAAGGCCGAACTTCCTTTATTTAAAAAAAAAAAAAATTCTCATTTGATTCAACTTTTATCTCTGTTTCTGTAAAAAAAAAGGCCTACATGTCTCAAGTAGATGATTGGCCTCCTGGCCTATGAAACATTATGAGTGGCCTCGTGCTGGCTTTAGAACCACTTGATATGTTGTTGGCAGCTTCATGTCGGGTAAAAGTACAGTGTAAACCAATTGAACTTTAGAGCTATTCCTTCACAAACTCTACTCTCGTAACTCTTCAGGCTCTGTTATATTAACGATATCAGACCCTTGCTTTGTGGAATACGGAGGCTAGACGTAAAGCCGAACTTCTTAAGGACAAAAATCCACAGGTCTATCTGCTGGCTGTAAACAGGCTTTAATCAAGGCTAAAGAGCGGTTGTGTGCTAAGGTGCAAAGCTGCCCACAACGCAAAAATCTGGACATTGTTGAGGTGGCTAAAGACATGCTGGATAAGTTTCAC
This sequence comes from Ceratopteris richardii, assembly GCA_020310875.1. NCBI lineage: Eukaryota > Viridiplantae > Streptophyta > Polypodiopsida > Polypodiales > Pteridaceae > Ceratopteris > Ceratopteris richardii. Next base: position 155,074,091 of record CM035425.1, on the reverse strand, counting down.
ACGCGTCTGGGCGACTTTACTGAGGTGGTCTCAAAGCTTAACAAAAGGTGGCATATCAACTGGTCCAGCAATCAACGGAAATATCGATTTCAAACCATATGGGCCTTCCCTTTGGCTCAGAAACATTGTATTTTGCTGTGGCTGATCTAACACAAAGGTGTTTGGACTGGGAAGAAGGCTAAGGATCTTAACATAAGTAATGGAGAATGCTGCTTCTGTGGCATTGAGGAAGATCTTTCTCATCTCTTTATCAACTGTTAGCATGCTAAAAGATTCTGGAGGCTGCTACAGAAATGTTGTCAAGCTTGTGGTATCTCCAGTCTTGGCTGTTCTGAGATCCTGCTTGGGTGTTGCTCCCGGATGGATGTGCCCTTGTGGCATATTTGGAGAGCCATTATCATTTGGCACATTTGGGTCAACAGAAATCACAAGCTTTTCCAAAGCGGCCAAAAAAATCTTCTTATAAGCTGTAAAAGAGAGCTCAAGAGATCTGTTGAGGTGTGCATCAAGTCCATAACCAATGCTCATGATAATCCCCTATCCTATGGATGTATCATTAAAGATAAGAGGTATAGTCAATGGAAGACTGCTATGCTCCCACTGTACTCTTCCCAAAGGTTTCTGATGTACTATTCCCTATAACCCTTTGCCCCATTAACCAGATCATGGGGCGTCACGATTGATCCTGAGTTTTTTTTTTTTAATGGAGGTTCGGCCGAGGCCTACTCCCCCGGACTTTAACTTTGAAATTGCAACTGTACAAGGAAGGGCATAGTACCCATGGGACCCCCCTTATCCCACAAGAACAAGGGTTTACAAGAGTGGTTGAACGGTGGTCACAACTACCACGGGGATGGTCAAATGGTGGCCAACAGCCACATACAACAGTTTCTGGGATTCATATGTCCCTACATGTTGCTGCCAAGGGTTGAGCCCTCGCCCCCGCCTCAAGAAGCGAGCGGCCCAACCACCAGGCCAGCGAACCGAGAGCCTGCCCCTCGCACAATTTTATCATTCTCTATTATTTTAATATCTGTTTATCAAACAAAAAAACCCACAGGTGTATTAATGAGCAATGGGCGTGTTCTACATTATTTTTAAAGTTTTAGGAAGAAGACACACTTGGATTAGGGGGGCCATGTGACCGACAATTAAGCGGGAATAGTGCGCAGGGAGCCCGATACATAAAGTTAAACGACAATCGAGTTGAGACTGCCCAAGAAGCGCAAAAGTTACTTTAGGTACGGCTTCAGACCATGCTGTACACCGCGGAAGTGCTGTCAATGCCGTTTGATTGATGTGGTACCTGCCGTTTTGGTGTGGGTTGTCTCCATCTTCATCACGTCCTGTTTTTTAATGTCGAATGGTTTCTTTGATGTGCACTGTTGCGTGTGCTTTGTATGATAACGAGAAACGGAGACACAGCTTCTGGACAGCTGGACTCCAGCAGGCAATACGAATTCCGGTTCCTCAAGCAATGTGAATCACTTTTTTCGGAGCATCTGCTACATATTGTCGTCATCTCCATACACCCCGAGTTAAGCTACTGCAGAGTAACGAAGGGAGACTATCGTGACTCGTGAGGGTACAAAAGGTTTGGTTCTGCAATGAGCTCGATTTTTCTCTCCCTGTCTCGCTTGCTCTCAATCCCTGTCATTCTTGGTCTAGAGCTGTTCACTCTCTAATTCTTTTGAGAGGTAAGCAACATGAGCCTCATTCATTGCTTGGTATAAAGTGGTAAGTGTATTCCAAGCATACTTTATTGTTTTGTAGGAGTGAATGTGAGGAATAATGGAACATTTGACAGAAAAGGCTATCAATGCATTTGCTTGAGCACCTTTGCCATCCCAACAAAGTTTCTCTACAATACCTCTAGCAAAAATCATAGCACAAAAAGGCTATCAATGCATTTGCCTAAGCACCTTCGCCATCCCAACAAAGTTTCTCTACAAAGCACGAATCATAGCAATAGGAAGTTTTTCAAAACATTGTATAATATTCCACAATTCGTTTGTAGCCAATACATGATGCATCATATAAGCCCATAATAGGTACCATCCAACTTATCCTCAACAACCAACATACGGAATACATCAGTGCTTTCCACCATGGTCACAAACTAAAATACCTTGATGTAGAAAAATGACTATATCTCAAAAAGCTAAGCAAGACTACCCTATCAAGTTCTACTAAAGTTGTAGCAGACTTTGAGGTGCTTATACTGGTGAACCAAATCGTGTACAAATCATGGGCACAGAAAGACAAAATTGCCTGCACAAGTGCTATGATACTGCATTCAAAGATGAAATGAGCTCAGATCGGGGAAAAGAAATTTTGAAATCCTAATCACCCTAAGGATGCTCACTAGTTTTTATGTGCTTATGAGACAGTGACCGAAGGGATATCGACAAACCCCTAGATGAAGGGGTGACTTGCTTTGATACCAGTTGTTAGAGATTTGAGCTCTGTGGAAGCATGCAAAGAACACAAGGAAGAAGAAGAAGCTTGAAGCAAAACAAAAAATATTGAATGTATTACCAAGGGAATGTAAAACGATAAGTGACCCGTTAGGGTTATAGGTATATATACAAGTCAAGGGGAAAAAACATCCTAAAGAGGGGAAAAAATGCCTTTGCAATCCTAGTGTGTTCACACACATCACTAGTGAAATAAATCAACATCATCACCCCACCTTTACCATTCCCATGCTAGGTGAAAAACTAATAATGAGAATAATAGATGATTTTAAGACTATATCTGAAGTTAGAATTCTGAAAGGGAGCACTAGATTCTACCCTTTGACTAGACTAGACAAGATATCAGTATTACACTCTTGATTACAATATCACCCACATAGGAAAAATAATACAAGAATATGTTGGTGCAATTAGCAAGCCTAAGTGCTTGGCTATCATTTAGGACTACACAACACTTTATCTCTTGATAAGAAGAAACTTCATGTGAACCTATGCTAGTGATTTCGGGCATAGTTACTTTGGATAAATGTAAAAGCAAGGAGAATCAGGAATCTCATGAAGTTAAGGAGCTGAACCCATAACTCATGTATTAGGAAGAATCAATTCTAATCATCCCTAAAGTGTAGGAACACGTTTAGGTGAGGATATTTTTAGTCGCAAAATGAGTGAGCCATTCTCAGATGTATTGAGCTACTTTAGTGAGCATACATTTATCTCATCTCATGTATGAGTAGTCCACTACACTTCCCTTGTATCATATGTTCATTAGCATATACATTGTGATACATTACTTCAAGTTCATCTCTGCCTACTATTCTCTATAGCACCTTCATCATTTGAGTGATTTTGTGGAATTGATTTCTCTATGTCTACTCCTAAATTTTATGTACTTTAACTTGGGTGAGTTGGAGTAAAGTATTTGCTACTTGCATATCAACTTTCATCACATTATGTTCAAAGGATCTCAAGATATAATTCATAGAAGGTGGCTATGTTTGCACATCTTCTAGATCTTGAAATATGGAGATGATCCCTTTGACTTGTTAGAATCATTTCTAAGTGTATGATGTTCTTAAATTGATGAAATAACTTGCTTTAGTTTGCTTCTTCAATTATACGTGTGAAAAATCTCTCTGGTCAATTCATACCAGGTTATGAGCTCTGAGCAAATGAGTGAGCACTTCTATTTCCAAAAAAAAAAAGCTTTCTTCACCTTTCTAGTACATGGAAGTTATCTATTTTGATTCAAACTTTTTGGAATGATGCCCCAATACACTTAATAGTTCCAAATGCATTATTGAGAAGCTAAAGGAGACTTTTAAGCATCCCTGGAGTTAACTAGGCAAGTGTAGAGCAAGTTTTGTGCAACACCAGCTCTTCTCAGGAACCTACCTATCCATCTCCTCACAATGGTATATAAGCAATAACAAATGAATGTGTAAGATGGATTTCCTTCATCCATCGAGAAATTGGATCGAGGTAAATACTCGGCTTGGTCACTTAGAATGGAAGTTTATCATCAAGGGAGAAACCTGTATGGTTACATATCTAGAGATGACATGATGCCAATCCTCAGAAGCGAAGGACAACCAACTTAAGAAGAACAAGAGAGGTTAACCACATGGTCCTCAAAGGATGCTCTAGCTATATATTCTAAAGTCAATATCTGATTTTCTACTTCTACACATCAAGAATTTCAAGACTTCATAGGAGACTTGGAATACTCTTGAAGCATTTTTCTCATCAAGCACCAAGGCAAGAAAGAATCAACTATGGATGGAGTTCATTAGACTCAAGAAGATGCCCAAGCAGAGTGTGACTGATTATGTCACCAAAATCAAGGACCTAACATATCAACTTGGAAGCATTGGAGAGATCATTGATGAAGAGCAAATAGTAAGGCAAATGATCAATGGAATAAAAGCAGATGAAAAATGGGAAGCTTTCACCACAACCATTCACCTCTACATGGACATGCAGGTTCCTGATTTCAACACCGTCATGGGACAATTATTCATGCATGAGGCAAAGCTTATGAAGAATGGATATAACTCAAAAGATAATCAATCCTCTGCCCTATATACGTATAAGAACAATAATAAACATAGCAAAGGCAAAGGTAAAAAGTCTGATGATCAAGGTAGTAACTATCAAGCAAACTTTGCAAGAAGAGGAAGAGGCTCAAGAGGAAGAGTCAGAGGAGCAAGACAAGGTAGGGGGAGAACACATAGCTCCTCTCCCTGTGCCATATATGGTTTAACTATTAACATTACTGAGAACTATTTCAAGAATCCTAGAAATCAAAGTGGAAGAGGTTACAAGAGAGTAGGCTATAGAAGCTCAAGAGGTACATTCAACAACAAAAATGGTTATAACAACAAATTATACAACAAGAATAATTATGAAGGAGGATATAGAGGAAGGAGAGACTACAATAATTATGCAGACTAACATGAACATGAAGTAAGGTAAAAAGCACACTAACATGAACATGAACTAAGGTAAAGCAGATTAACATGTATTTTATTTAGACTCAAGTTGCTCAAATCATGTAGCACAGAGTGTAGCTCTACTCTCAGAGTTGGAGGATCCTAGGAATAGACATGAATTCCAAATAGGAGATGATAAAAGGCATTCACTAGAGAAGATAGGAAATGTGAAGACTTTAGATGGTAAGAAGAACCTATTGACCAAGGTATTGTATGTGCCAACTATAACAAAAAAGCTCATCATTGTAGGTCTGATTGTTGAGAAAGGATTGCAGGTCAGATTCACAAACAATGGAGCATTTGTAGAGGATCCAAATTAGGGATTCAAGAGGATATCAAAAGGATAAATTTCAAGTAGAATATTTACATTTGAGCTCCAAGATACTCGAAACATTGCATTATTCAATTATGATAGTCAAACCTTATCATAATTGCGAATTTGGCATAAGAGGTTAGCTCATATAGGTGAAACCACCCTAAAGCAAATAACTAGGGATTAGAGTGTTCTTATTCTACCAAATATCTCCAAAAAAAACATGATTTACAAATCTCATGCTTGACAATTTGGTAAGTCTCATAGAAAACCATTCACAAAGAAGGGATACATTCATAGAGACCTATTGGAGCTATTCCATAAATATGTAAGTAGATCAATCAAGGAGCCTTCAACCTCTGGGTGGAGGTATTATGAATCATTCCTTCATGATTGTAGCAAATGGACGATATTATATTTTGTAAAGCATAAAGATGAAGTGTTCTCTTGTTTCAATAAATATCTAGCACTTGTAGAAAATCAAACAGGTAAGACTTTGGAGAGGCTAAGGTTAGATCAAGGGGGAGAATAGTTCTCCCATGTATTTGTTTCTTTTCTCCAAGAGAGAGAGGAATCAAAAGAGAAATTACAACCAAGTATACTCTAGAGCAAACTAGAGTGGTATAGAGAAGAAATAGGACCATAGTAGAGGCTGCAAGGTTAATGCTAAATGAGAAGAAGTTGCCCATTTACCTATGGGTAGAGGCTCTATCCACAACCACCCATTTGTTGAATAGACTCCCATCAAACACATTCGATGGGATGACACCTTATGAAGTATGGAATGGAAGAAGACCTAGTCTTGATCATTGTAGGATCTTTGGGTGCATAGCATATACACACATACCTTCACAAATCAGAGGAAAATTAGACCCAAAGGTAGATAAATTCATATTCGTGGCCTATGACCTTATCAAAAAGGTTATATGCTATATAATCCAGGAAATAAAGGTTTCATTGTAAGTAGAGATGTTTTTTATGATGAAAACAAATCTTTGTTTTGAGGATGATTGTAGGAAAATCAAACTTGCCAATGACGTAGATGAAGACTTTATGACACTCTCAAAGAGAAATGCGCATGCATGTGAAGAATCAAGTGTTTATGAAGAAGACCACAAGAGTCCAAGAAGGAAAATAAATTCTTAGACCTCCAAAGGCAAAGCCAAACTGTAGGAGATGAGAGATGTGGTAGAATCATCTCAACAAACCATAAGGAGTTCTACTAGAGAGAAAAGCAAGCCACAAAGGTATGGTTATGACACCTCTTTCGTCACTAAGCATTCAATTTACATAGCATAGGATACAAACTCAGAAGAGCCATCTACATATGAGGAACCCAGAAAGAGTCTGAATGGAGAGATGCCATGGAAGAAGAGATAGAAGCTCTACAAGAAAATTAGACTTCGGAATTGGTTTCCATGACACCATCTATGAAGGTCATTTGTTCAAGATGGATCTGCACAGTAAAGAACAATTCTGATGGCTCAAATAATAGGTATAAAGCAATGCTTGTAGCCAAAAGGTCTATGCAAATGTGAGGCATTGAATATGAAGCGACTTTCTCACTTGTGGAAAGAATATCCACAATTAGAGTACTCAAGAGTGTTGCATCTTCCAAAAATTGGAAGATATATCGAATGCATGCTAAAAATGCTTTTCTAAATGGTTAGATTTTAGAGAGTTATACATGGCTCATCAACATATCTAGAGTGTGTATGCAGGTTAAGGAAAGCCTTGTATGGCTTGAAACAAGATCCTAGAGCTCGGAGTCATAGACTTTTCACTTACTTGTAGGATAAAGGTTTTATGCTAAGCAATGCAAATCCTCCCCTCTTCATTAAGAGGAACCATTCAAAGGTCATATACCTTTGTGTATATGTGGATGGCATAATCATTACAAGTAAAGATGCAGATGGATCAAGAGGATCAAATCTCACATGAAAGAAGAGTTCAAGTCTTCCAAGGTTTGGAAGTAGTATATACTAAGAAAGGTACATTCCTAACTCAGAGAAAGTACATTGAAGATATGCTTACCAAATTCAAGATGGAGAATACAAAGATTGTAGGTACACCCATGGAAGTAAATATGAAGCTAAATGCTCATGAGGGTGAGTTAATTGAAGATGTTTCTAGCTATTAAAGCTTACTTGGAAACTTGAATTATGATACTTTGAGTATAGTAGATATTTGCTATGGTGTTAGTGTTGGAGTTAGATGTCTCCAAAAGCATGCAAACAGCACAAGGAAGAAGAATAAGCTTGGAGCACAACACACAATACTGAATGTATTCCTAGAGAATGTGTTGCATGCAAAACATTTAGAAAAGCATGCATTTATAGTAGTCAATGTTAAAAATAAAAAAGCAAGATCATATATATCTTGCAAAAAGTATTTTCTTCAAATATAAGGAAAATACAAAAATGAAAAATGGAAGCATTTACTTCAACAAGTAGTGGAGGCCAAAAGAGAATCAATCAGAAGAGAATCAAATGTAAAAACTGAATTGGAAGAGAAGAGTGGCTACTCAAAGTAGTGGAGGATTTATGGAGAAGATCTCTCAAATGCATCATGAGAGCTTGTGGTCATTTGGCTACAAAAGAGGCAAGGGATGACAATAAAGAATAGAGGAAGAAGGGGTTGAGGTCCCTTGTAGGTAATTCATTTGGTTTCAGTCATTCCATTTTCTTGAGTCTCATAGACTATATCCAACCGCATACCAAATTCTAGGTAGCCTGATTGTGAGAATCATATCTCTCAATTTATGTACCCATTTTTAGAGCTTAAATAATTTTTGGAAAGCTTATCTTGATTACTTCATGTATCTAAAGAGGTCATATCAAATTCTCTATGCTTTGTGAGTTATTTAGTTTTTGATGAAGTCCTGTTTTTAGATTAACTGAGTGGACAGTGAGCCTATTTTGAGGCAAAGAATTTCCAAACCAAAACTACTCTAAATTGAGTGTTTGATAGCTCATTTGAAAACTATTATTGTTTAGGATGCATGAACAAAGGCTGAAGCTCATTTGATTTTTCAATTCGTAGCAGTTTTCATTTTAAAGTTTAGCTATAGGTAAAATCCTTGATTATGAGAAGGTCTTCTAAATTTTCCATTGCTAATAGTAGAGGAATTCTACAAAAAATGGTATCAAAGCATTGTATTTTGAAGAAAAAAAGCATTGGAACTGAATGAAAGCAAATAAGAAGCAAAAACCAAATGGGAGATTTGTAAAGTCAAGACAGAGTGGTCAAAACATAACTTAGGTAAACTTCAAACTTGGAAGTCTTCAATCGCTGATTTAGGACAACAAGTTGAGAAGTTGGATAAAGATAATTTTCAGTCTTGGAGGTATAGAATGAAAAATTACCTTAAATGTAAAGTTTTATGAAGTCTAGTTACTAGAGATGATCCACAACCAATGGACCGTCAAGATCCCAATATTACTCTAGTACAAAGGAGACAATTTGCTGATTGGGAGAGAGGAATCAAAGGCTGATGTTCCTCATTTCACAAGTTATTTCTGACACTATGATTGGTCATGTGCAAAGCTTAGAGATAACTAAGGAAGTTTGGGAAGCATTGGAGCACGTGTACGCTACCTCAACAAGGTCTCAGAAGATGCAACTCAAGAACGAGCTCAACAACATGAAGAAAAGCTCAAACCAAAGTATTAGTGAGTTGAAGATCAAGGAGCTTCGACATCAACTAGCATCAATTGGATGCAATATAAAAGAGGAAGACATTGTCCAAATAGCCCTCAATGGCTTGAGGAGTGAAGAGAAGTGAAAGCCCCTCACCACAAACATTCTTTATAGAGACCCTCTACCAACATTCGACGAGATAATACCAAATCTCATTGCTGAAGAGGTTGCTCAACAAGGAGAAGGCAACAAAGTTAAGGACAACAATAGCCAAATGTTATATGCAGGCTGAGGTAGAGGAAGGAACTCAAGAGGAGGCTCACGAGTAAGAGGAAGAAGCTACCACACAAATTCCAGCCAATGCAACTCAGAGGACAACAACTCAAATGACAACACATATGGAAGAGTTTGGAGAAATTTCACTCCAATACACGCAGCGGAAGTAAGAGAACCTCTTCTAGAATCTACCCTGTAAGACAAATGCTTACTAAAGCCTGATTCAATCACACCTGAGAGATCCAATGACTCTAAAATTTTATCCACACATAGTAGAAGCTTTCTAATAAGCTATAGAACACTCCATTTGGAGTTCATTTGACTAGGTAACCGACTATTCAAAGATAGACTACCTATCATCTCAGGTTATGTAGAAAACTGAGGTTCACAAGAAATGTTCATTGTCACTACTCGAGAATCATCTGACAAAGATATTTGAGACACAGAGAACATGGGAGATAAGCTTTCCAACAAGATATCATATGCATTAATTGGATAAGTATTTAGAGAGATATGACCTTCAACCGTGGCTATGTATAGAAAAGGTATGCGGCTGAAATACCTTTGTGCCTTCTAGCATCCAAATGAGGTACCTTTTGATACCCATTGGTGCGAGAATGATGAGCATATACTTTTGCACCATCTCCTTGTCATCTCCACAAATTTCCACGTTCAAATGAGCTCTATATATAGAGCTATGGATATGGGACTTTTGACCTACCCTTGCATCTTCTCTCACCTCTTGACCTTTCCTTTCATATCCTTTGTCCTTCCATTTGCTTGGGTGACTTTTGGTGCTCCAAATCACTGCATATGGATAAGGCCATGACTATTTTGTGTATTCCATATATCTAAACATATTTTGGCCTTTATATAATCCATAAATACAATCTCCCTTGTTAATTTAACACTCTATTCTAAGGTTCAGAGTGTAGGCTTTATATTTTCAAGGCCTAGCTTCATTTTGGGCTTACAACAAATTCATAAATGATGAAGAGGTAATTAATGAAGGGTGATTATGTGTCATGCCTCACAATTGGAGCTTGCACATGTTCCATAATTTTCAACACTCCCCCTCAAGCTACAATTGGGAGTCCATGCTACTCTCCAATTCTCGTCCTCTTCGCCTTTTGCTTCTATTTCCCTTGTATCTCTTCCTTTGATTTGGTTGGTGATCTTCCATCTTTGCTTTGAAGCTTATTTGGCTTCCTTCCAGCTTTAGCTTTGCTTCTTTAACTCTTCACAAGAGCTCTTCTTCAACACCTATCAAGAAACATGCTTCATACATACTCATAGAATGAAATGAGATCACCTTAGATGTACATATCCTTGTTGCTTCACTCTCTTCTTCTTTGTTGTCCTCTCTTTGAGAATCTCTCTTCTTCTTTACCTTCATGGCTTCATGGCTTCTCTCTTCTTTAAATGCTTCTCTTTGATCCTCATTTGTCTTTGGATCATCTTTGACTTTGTCTTTGGGTGCAATCTTTGCATCTCCTTTTGACGTCGTCATGGTTGTCATGCCTTCTTCTAGTTGTGTTCATGACTTCTTTTGTGCATCATGATGGCTGCTCCTTGCCTTCTTGGAACTCTTTCCATAGTGGTGGCTCCTCCTCATGCTTTCATTTTACCTTTGATGGCTGCTCTTGCTCTTTCTTTGAGTGTACCTACTTTTCTTCAAATCTGAAATTTGTGTTGGCTCCATCTTCTCTTCATTGGACTCTTCTTCGATCTTCCAATCCTTGCAAGCTAGCCCCCCCTTGCTTCATGATCTTTACTTCATTCTTCATGGCTGATTATATACCTCCAAAATCAACAATGGGCTGATCATACATGAACTCTTTCATGAGTCCTCTTCATGTGAAGCATTTCTAGCTTCCACATCTTCCAAGCTTTCTTCATTACCTACATAAGACACAAGAAATTGCCAATGTCAACAATGGTGCCTCTTGCACCTAACAAGGGTTTCCATTCATCTTGGGATGGTCTTAATTTCCCTCACATAGGCTTGCCATTCCTCTTTGAATTTTCTTACTTGCCATAGGCTTGCCACTCTCTTTGGTGGTCTTACTTGCCTTAACCTTTCACTAGACCTTCACTTGGTATTTGGTGCTTCTTGCACCTAACAAAGGCTTTCCACTCCTCTTGGGATGGTCTTAATTGCCTTCACATAGGCTTGCCACTCCTCTTTGAATGGTCTTACTTGGCATAGGCTTGCTACTCCTCTTTTGGTGGTCTTACTATCCTCAAACATTCACTACACATTCACATAGACTTTGCTTGGAACTTACCACCACACTCAATGTGGATTTTCATCAACCCTTTACCTCAGCCCTTAGCATTACAAATGGTCTTTTGTACCTTCCTTTGGTTCAGCCAATATGTCACACTTTGCATGAGTGACTCTCCTTCTTCTTGCTTGCTTGTTGCTCCTTGCAACCTTGGGTGATGTCTTCAAGTCCTTGAGTGTTCAACATTATGGAAGCCCTTCTTTGGAGTCTTCTACTCCCCCATTGTTGGAAGCTTAGTCATAGGCTTCAACCTTGTCCACCTTTCAGCTTGGGTTCAATCTTCAAGTGCACACTCTATATGTTTGGAAACCTTTGAGCTTGGGCCCCTTTCTTCACTTTGGCTCCAAGCTTTGCATCCATCCTTCATCCAAGCTTTGTCCACCTAGCTTTGGTTTCTTCATATCTAAACTCAAGAATCAAATGCTTTTAGTTATCATTACATAAGCACACTTATAGTTTCTTTAGAGACTTTACCTCAATGGGTTTTATCCACAACAAGATACATCCACAAATTTCATACATGGGAGCCTTGCATCTTACCAATCTTCATGGCATTGAAACACATGTAACCTCAGCTCATCCATGGATGAACATGACCAACCTTTAGTGCTTCGATATAACACTAAAAATCACATATAATAATGCATGCAAATCATCAATCATTTGAGCATATATTCAGCTCACTTTGTGCCAATTTATATGGCTGCATAAACCTGCACAATCTCAGCATGTGTAGGCTTTATAAAATAGCCTATTAGTCATCAACACATCATCAAAATGTGTATACATCATCCATGACCACATGTGCATACATTTGTGCATGATAGACATCAATCATGAACTCAAACTTCAACTTATATTCAGCCTAAGCATGACTATCCACAATTGTCATATACATTGAGAATAAACTTCATACGCATGCATACATAGACATCTCCAAATGTAAAAGCATATAATGCTTTCATCAAGCTTACATAGAAACTTAAACCTTCAGCCATTTACATAATCAAAACTTGCACTTTATTCACTTGAGTGCATCATCTCAAGCATAAATGCAATGATCACATGCAACTCATAGTTGCTCATCCAAGATTCTTTGCTTGAATCTTCATCACCTTCTTCTTGCATAGGCTGCTCATAAGGCTTCAACCAAGTGCTTAGTATCACTTATATCAAGATCTAATAATCATAATATGTAGAGAGATTAGGACAAGAGAGTGTATCAATTCAAATAACATAAAGCAACAAAAATTTCTTACACACTCAAGCTTTATCTCCATAGCACATGAGTGTTGCATATTCCATTAGCTCATAGCTCCATGCTTTCCTTTGCCATCTCTGCATCTTCTTCATGATCTCTTTGAATATACATGGGCTCCACTCCCAATTCTCTGCAACCAAAGCTCTGATACCAAAACTGTTAAGAAATTTCACTCCAATACACGCAGCGGAAGTAAGGGAACCTCTTCTAGAATCTTCCCTATAAGACACATGCTCACTACAACTTGATTCAATCACAAGTCAGAGATCCAATGACTCTAAAATTTGTCCACACACATTAGACTTCTATAGCTTTTTAATAAGCTATAGAAAACTCCATTTGGAGTTCATTTGAATAGGTAACTGATTGTTCAAAGATAGACTACCTATCATCTCAGGTTATGCAAATCCATTGGTGAGAGAATGACCAGCTTATGCTTCTGCACGATCTCCTTGTCATCTCCACAAATTTCCACGTTCAAATGAGATCTATATATAGAGCTATTGGTATGGGACTTTTGACCTACCCTTGCATCATCTCTCACCTCTTGACTTTCCTTTCATGTCCTTTGTCCTTCCATTTTCTTGGGTGACTCTTGGTGCTCCAAATCACTCCATATGGATAAGGCCATTACTTTTTGTGTATTCCATATATCTAACATATTTTGGATTTTATATAAGCCATAAATACAATCTCCCTTTTTAATTCAACCCTCTATTCTAAGGTTAAGAGTGTAGGCTTTATATTTTCAAGGCCTAGCTTCATTAATTTGGGCTTACAAAAAATTCATAAATGATGAAGAGGTAATTAATGAACGGTGGTTATGTGTCAAGCCTCACAATTGGAGCTTGCACATGTTCCATGATTTTCAACAAAGAGGTCGAGAGGAAAAGGTCAAGGTTCATCCAATCCTCATAAAGAGATAGCATGCTATCATTGTGGTAAAATAGGACATTATGCAAATGATTGTTGGCAAAAGAATGGAAGGCTGAATGGAGGCAACCAAAGGAGCCAAAATAACTATGCGAGTACATCATGTGAAGGAGACAAGCAAACCATGCTTGCCATGAAGCATGAGTACAACAGCCCGAGAAGTGATGATAAAAAATGTTTTATAGATTCAGGTTGCACTAACCATATGACATGCCAAGGAGTTTTATTCACAAAGCTACAAGATCCAAGTGGAAAAGGATGTGTGGAGACCGGTGATGAAACTCAACACACAATTGAGCATGTTGGAGATATCAAGCTTGGAGACAAGAAGGTATTGACTGATGTTCTTCATGTTCCTACTATTGCAAAGAATTTGATTTGAGTAGGACAAATGGAAGAGAAGGAATATAATGTTATCTTCAATGAAAAAGGCTTCTTTATAAAGAATCTAAAATAAGGATTCAAGGTCAGGTCATTGCTCAAGGACGGAAAGAAGGTAGGATGCTCACTCTGAACATTGAACAACCACATGGAAAGGTGATGTATATTCAGTTTGGAAACAAGAGGATTGCTAAAATCGATTTGTGGCACAAAAAGTTTTGACATATCAACATTCCCAAGCTCAAGGATATGAGCAACCATGAAGTGGTAAGAGGTCTTCCAAGATTCAATGATGCTAGACTACATGAGTTTTTTGAAGCATTCCAAATAGGAAAGCAAACTTAACAACCATTGAAGAAGAACAGCTATGTGGCAAGGTATTTCCTTGATTTGATACACACAGATGTATGGGGACCATCACAACAACCATTAGTGGCTAGTAATAGATATTTTATCACTTTTATTGATGATCATTCAAAGAAAAGTATGGTTGTTCTACATAAAGCAAAAATCAGATGTGTTCTCTTTGTTCAAGAGATTTAAAGCACAGGTAGAAAAGGAAACAAGATGCCACATAAAGATCGTGAGGTTTGATAGAGGTGCATATTTCTCCAAAGAATTTTCAGATATTCTTTATGAAAATGGCATCAAGTGACAATTTACATGTAGGTAAATGCCTTAACAAAATGGAATAGTTGAAAGGAAAAATAGACATATCAAAGAAGTTGCAAGATGCATGGTCAACGAGATGAAAGTGCCACTAAACTATTTAGGCTGAAGAAGCTAGTAGGACTGTTGATTTGATGAATAAGTGCACAACAGCTCAAGTGCATAACTTAACTCCCGAGGAGGTTAATTCTGGTAAGAAACCTAACCTCACACATCTCAAATTTTTTGGATGTGTGTGTTACATTCACATCCCTCAAGAACTAAGGACAAAGATGGAGGAAAAGTTAGAAAAATGTATTTTCATTGGATATTCATCAGAGCAAAAAGGATACAAGTGCTACAATTCGGTGACAAAGGAGCTACAAGTCTCACAAGATGTGGTATTTGATGAGCTAAGACCATGGTTTGGATACAAAGGGAAAGAGAAGATTCTTGAAGAAGATTGGGAACATGATGGAGGTGTTGTCCAAGAAGAATTTCAACAAACACGTATTCAAATGTCAGATCCAGAAGCCTCTACATCACTTGGAGAAAACTCAACATAGAAGCAAACAGTAAGGAGTCATTCCTCATCACCAACATCAGGTTATGGAAGATTTGAAGCTGAAAGTGCTGCCCATAATAGTGATTCAAATGCAAGTAAAGAAGAGTATGAAGAGGTGATTACACCAAAGGTAAATTTGAACCGGTTGAAGAAGAAATATTCAAAAGGAAATGAATGAAGGTTTTCAAGAGAAAGGTATCCAATTCAAAGCCTGAGCTATGATAGTTTTATTGCAAAGCATTTTGCATATATGATAAAAGTGATCAAAGACAAAGAACCGGATGCATATCAAGAAGCATGTACACAAAACAAATGGCAACCACATTTGCAAGATGAGATAAAAACTCTCAAGGACAATCAGACATGCGAGCTAGTTCCAAAGGCTGAAGGTATGAAGATTGGTCCAAATAAATGGTTTTTTAAAATAAAGAGAAATGCTAAGTTATGGTTCTCTAGCTAGGCATTAAGCTAGACTAGTAGCAAAAGGATTCAGGTAGACTCACGGCATCCACTATGAAGAGACTTTCAGCCCGGTTGCAAAGATGGGAACAATAAGAACCTTGATTGCAATGAGTGCAGCAAGGAGATGGCCATTGTACCAACTTGACATAAACAATGCTTTTCTCAATGGTGAGCTTCAAGAAGAGGTATACATGAGTCAACCGATTGGATTTGAAGATAAAAAGCATCTAGATTTTGTTTGTAGATTGAAGAATGCTTTGTATGGGCTGAAGCAAGCACCACGTGCTTGGAACCAAAGATTGGTTGAGTACCTCACAAGGTGTGGGTATAGTCCAACTAGAAGGCAAGCAGGTATACATTTGCATATATGTTGATGATCTCATCATAACAGGAAATAATGTTGTAGGAATACAAGAGATAAAAAGAAAACTCACTAAGGAGTTTGAAATTTCAGATCTTGGTGAACTGAAATACTTTTTAGGCATTGACGTAGTCTATGGGAAAGATGGCATCTACTTGATGCAAAGAAAGTACCTGTTGGATGTTCTTTTTAGACTTTGAATGAGTGAATGCAAACCACTCACTCAACCTATGGACACAAATGTGAAGCTATGCTCAATTGATGGAGAGACCTTACATGATGTAACTACATATAGGAGTATTATAGGTTCATTGATCTATGCTATGATTACAAGACCAAATTTCTGTCACATCTTTAGAGTTCTTTCTAAATTTATGAAAACTCCAACAAGTGAACATTTAAATTCAACCAAATGAGTGCTAAGATATGTGATACACACATTCAATCATGCCTTGTTTTATAGACATGATGAAGAATTTTAGGTAAAGGGCTTTAGTGATGATGATTGGGCTAGTTCGATGGAAGATGGAAGATCCACTTTAGGTTAGGTGTTCATGATAGGTAGCAAACCTATCACATGGAGCTCGAAGGAGCAACCTACTGTTGCATTATCATCTACAAAAGCTAAATATAGAGGATTCACCTTTGCAACTTGTGAAGCTATGTGGATTAAGAAGCTCTTGGCTGATCTTGATGTGCAGGTAGAGACCATTCCAATTTATGGTGATAATGTGTCAAGCATTCACTTGACAAACAATCCAATGTTTCATGCATGAAGTAAGCATATAGAAGTGCATTATCATTATGTTCGAGAAAACTTTTTGAGCAAGGATGTGGACATAAAGTTCATTAGAACTAATGACCAGGTTGTACACATGTTTACAAGTCATTATATGCTTCTAAGCTAAAGAGGTTCAAGGATGAAATCAACTTGAAGGATATGGCTGAAGGTGCAAGCTCACATATGAGCTTGAGGGAGAGTGTAAAAAATAAAAAATCAAGATCATATATATTTTGCAAAAAGGATTTTTCTTCAAATAGAAGGAAAATAAAAAAGTGAAAAATGGAAGCATTTACTTCAGCAAGTAGTGGAGGCCAAAAGAGAATCAATCAAAAGAGAATCAAATCCAAAAATTGAACAGGAAGAGAAGAGTGGCTACTCAAAGTAGTGGAGGATTTATGGAGAAGATCTCTCAAACTCATCATGAGAGCTAGTGGTCACTTGACTACAAAAGAGGCAAGGGTGGAAACTTAGAAATAGAGGAAGAAGGCATTGAGGTTCCCTTGTAGGTAGTTAATTTGGTTTCAGCCATTTCGCTTTCTTTAGTCTCATAGAATATGTCTAGTCGCATATCGATTCCGGGGTAGCCTGATTGTGAGAGTCATATCTCTTTATGCATGTATCCATTTTTAGAGTTTAGATATTTTTTGGAAATCTAATCATGAGTATGTCCTATACCCACAACCATTGTATCAAATTTCGTTATGCTCTATGAGTTATTTAGATTTGAGTGAAGTCTAGGTTTTACCTTAATTGAGTGGATAGTCAACCTGTTTTGAGGCAAAGAATTTCCAAACCAAAACTACTCCAAGTTCAGTGTTTGATAGCACATTTGAAAGCTATTGATGTCTAGTTTGCATGCCCGAATTCTCAAGTTCATTGCACTCTTCAATTGATACCAATTTTCATTTTAAGGTTCAATTGTAGGTAAAAGTCTTGATCCTAAGAAGGTCTTCTACACTTTCCATTACAAATGGCAGAGGAATTCTCCAACAGTCAAGTGCTTTATTTAGTAGTACTTTTCTGGAACTAGAAGATAATCAAGAAAAATGAAGACATTCGTAAGTGTGCATGACAACATGTATGCATCAGATCGCATAATCAAATAGAAATAGAGAAGCCTTGTATGCATCACCTAAAAGTGGAATTTTTCCAAGCCATGTAAATAAAAAACAATAAGGAAGTAGCTTAAGCTGTAGTTATATCTGTACAATAGTTTTAAAGATGAACTAGGTCAAAATTTGCCTCCAAGTATCACTTTTGAGCCATATAAGCTCACAAATTCTAGAGAGAATAAATTCAAAGCATTTCCATATTTGAACCGAATGTAGAGCCTTAAAGGAGCCACTTAAAACATGGTTCACAAAATTTTTTACAAAGAAACTTTTATTCTCTTAAGCATGCTCTACCTTTCTTTAATTCTTTCATCTTCACAATTAATTTTCAACATGAAGACATCATGCGGATAAGGTTTATAGAGAGAATATAAAACTTTTCATGCCTAAAATTTTCCTACATGCATAAAATGACCTAATTTTTTATTTCTAAACATTATCCCCACATTGTAATTTGAAAATTGTAATAGGCCTTTCAATAGTGAAATGAACTATTTCACTATTGAAAGGCCTATTACACTTGATGAAACATGATAGTTGGTTTTGTTCCATGTAACTAAAGGCACAACTTTTTAAGAGCCTGAATAAGTGGAAAATTTTAAGAGCCTGCAATTGGTTGACCATTTTAATTAATAAAGCTCCTATTACAAATGTAATAGCATAGAGTTCAAGTATGAACGCTTCATTTGGATCTATATTTTATAGAAATAGGACCAATTTACTTGAGGTATTCCATAAGTTTACTTTGTTCCTCCTTGCATCTTACGAGTCTAGAGTTACCATTTAATTGATCAATTAAAGATAATACTCTCTTGGTATACTTTCGAAAGAATTTTTGATAAAAAATTTCTAATCTAATAAACATTTGAAGCTCCATGTTTTAGATGCGATGAGACAAATCTTTAAGGGCTTAGACCTTATTAGGGCCTTCTTTAATCTAGTTTTCGTCAATTATATGACCGAACTTTATTTATGTCCCAAGTAATTTGTCGTATGATTTCAAACATAATATTCCAAGAACACTTTAAATATGTGTTGAAAGTGATACATAACTTTGAATTCACACTAACATATCATCTACGGACTTAAGTACAAAGCTTTGCCAGATGTGGTGCAAGATTCTGTTCATGAAATGCATGAAGGTTGCAAGGGCATTAGTGAAGCCAAACAGGACATAGATAAATTCTAAATGCATCTGCATTTTTTGGAATGCTATGTTCAAGGCATCTTTAGCTTTGATTTCATTCTAATGATACCCTTGTCAAAGACTTGACTTCAAGAAGATAGTTGGTCCCCTAAATCGATCAAACCATTTGCTAACTTTACGCATGGGAAAACTTATTTGTAATCTTCACCTTGTTTAACTCTAAATACTCTATGCATATGTGCATCAATCCATCCTTCTTTTTGAATAAGAGTATTCATATAGCCCATGGAGATTGACTATGTTTATTACAACGTTTTCTAGGTATTCTCCTAAATACTTTTGAGCCTCTAGGGATTTGGATAGACGGAGTTTATATTGGGGTGAACATATATGACTTGCACATGCGACCAAGTCAATACCATATTCAACACTTCCTTTGGGGCGTAGTCATACATGAGGGAGTTTGTAAGGGAATGTATCCATGTAATCATATTACAAAGTCATAAACTTCTTCTTCTTCTTCTTCTTCCTCTTCTTCTTCTTCTTCTTTCTCTCTCTCTCTTTCTCTCTCTCTTACACACGCACACACACAAGGTCATCTGCACACTTTAATAATCAAAATTGCTTTTGGAGCATTTTAATACAAGGTTTAGCACTCGTAAACCATTTCGAGCAAGAACCTTGGCGTTTTATGCAACTTTTAAATGCATATGTGCAGTCTCAATTGCCATGAGACTTATCATTTGTGAGCTAGATTTCATCTTGTGGTTAGCTTTGTCGAATCTCATATTTGTTACTTTTGAGTTCTTTGGAACAATGGCTAGCGACAATGACTTGTTTTGTGTGCTCAAAATGATAATAACATTGATAGAACCAAATATCAAATGTTTTCTTGCATGATGAATCATGTTCTTGTTGCAAAGACAATATGGAAAATACTAGTGTAGGCTGACAAGCGACCTCATTATTATTCTACTACATACTACATAGCTTGTTTCCATAGATTCAGGTTCTTCATCAAGTACACTTAATATGCCTTCTCCACTTTGGCAAGAGAAAATTAGATGGGATGGAAGGGATGCGTAGGCTCATGAATCGATTCCTCTTTCTATGAAGTGACATGTTATTCCACACATCAAGGCATGTGCTGCTTCAAGTCAAGTTTAGGATACTCTTAATTATTTCTATGGACTATGAAATGAGGAATGCTTTTATTACCTAAGAAAGTCACTTGAATATGTACGTATGGCTAAAAATGCTTCACAGGATGTATATGCTACACACACCAAGTGTTTCAAAGATCAATTCACAAGAATTGATGTAGTGGGGGATTTCACATAAACACCGTTGATACAAAATGCATCGTTCATGATTTTGGAAATGGAAATATTATTAAAATATCAGGTACATTATGCAATGTTTTGTATCCCTTGGATATATGTCGTATACTTGTCTCAAATGCTTTGCTTACGCATACTTCTTTGGCTGAAATGGAGTAATGACATGCTTGTTTTGTTCATTGAACTTCAATAGTTTGATTTACTTGCAAAATAAAGATACATTTATTGGTTTGACAACACGACTCCATTCAAAAGCATGGATTTGAAGGCTTTATACTTGAAAAAAATCCATTATGCCTCTTTTTCCAAAGATTTTTCTCCACATACAACAAAGATATTGAACGTTTTCATAGTGATGTATTTGATCTAGATCCTAAAATATCACTAACCTTTTAATTGGTTCGCCTTGAATTCAAGGGCTTTCTATTCACTTTGAATCCATTAGCCACCACTTGAATAATAGAATTGGAATCCCCTCCCCCCCCCCCCCCCCCCCCTTTCTCATCTTGGAGCAAGACCAAGTTCATTCCCATCTGATATTTAATTTTAAACAAAGATATTCACATATTAGCAATCCATTTGAGCTTGAATAGCCCATTTAACTTCTCTTTTGATTCACTTTGACATTCTTTTGGACCAACACATATAGATAAACATAATTCCCTTTTCTCTTGGAAGGATAAACATGATTCTCTCCATTACCATTAGGCGATTGCTTGAAAATATTTGCATTTTCACATAAATCCTAGACACTGCATGTGGACTCTGAACATTTGGGCAAGATTCGGTGAAGAGGTTAGAATAATAAAGTAAAAAACAGGGCAAAAATGTTAGGGTAAAGAGAAAATACACAAGGTTAATATATATGAAGAGTTAGACAATTTCGAAGATAAATGAAAGATATCCAAGAAAATGTGTTCATGGTTAAAAAAATTTAAATGGAGATGACTACCTTTTGCATTTCCATGGATGAAATTAAATAAAAACTGGAGCAGATACTTGGCATCCTCCATCGGGCTCAACCTTTACCTAACGGTTGGAATCAATGTCATATGGTTCAAAATTCTTCAACTAGCAATGTTAAGTTTCTATCTTTAGAAGTCTCCATAATAGAAATCATTTATATTGATCACAACTTTCAATAAGCAAATGCAATGGGCACCTTGGATAGGAGAATGTGCTCTCATACGTAAGACTCGAGTTCAAATTCTAAGGGCGGTAGGAAATAAGCATTTTACAAAAAGCTCTTTTACAAAAACTAATGAGCAGCGTCAACATTTTCGCGTAGTTTTTTGGTGAACGTTTTTCCATTTAGCAATCTTAGCTTTTCAATATTGCTTTTCCTTGCGTACTTCAAACTATATAAAGAGGTCCTTGTGTCATTGTTCACTCACTCACTCGAAGATTTCAGGCTAGAATTTGAAGGTCTTCTTGAAGAGAGAGTGTTCACACACTCTTGAGGAGGTGCAGTTTTGGTGAAGGAGAGGCTACTCTCTTGGAGCAAGAAGTCTTCTACAAGGTGGTGGTAACTATCTTTTGTGAGTTAACCTTATATTTTGTTTTTAGGGTATCTCTACCCTAATCTCAAAATTAGGATTGGTTAATTTACAATTTTGTTACACTTGCGGCCTCAAATTCCAACACTTGGTATCGGAGCATAATTGACATACACACTTAGTTAAGATGAGTGAGTTTAGAATTGAGATTGAAGACAAGTTGGATGGATCTTCGAGTTATCCCATGTGGAGTTTCATCATGATGAATATTTTAGTGACAAAGTATTTTTGGAGTATCCTCAATGGATCCTTAACAAGACCCAGAAGAGAAGGTGAAAAAGGAGCTATAACAACTTCAAGAGCTACATAAATTATTATTACAGAACCAACTGAAGAAGAGGTAACCAACTCGACATCTAGAGTCACAGGTAGGTCTTTTCCTATAGTTCCTCCTATTGAAGATCAGGCAAGGTGGGATGTTAGAGATGCTTTAGAACTTTCATTCACAACAATAAGTGTTAAAAAGCATATTCTACCACAAATCAGATCTCGTAGAAGTTCTAGACAAGCTTGGTTGAAGCTTAAGAATCTTTTTCAGAGTAGAAATCTTGCTAGGAAAGCTCACTTAAGGAGACAACTAGAAAATACAAGGATGAAGGTTGGTGAGTCAATTCAAACCCACATTACGAGACTCGTTGAATTGAGAGATCAACTTGTAAATGTGGAGTTGAGATATCTAATGCATAAATGGTAAATACGCTAATTAATTCATTTCCTATTACATATCCATCTTTTATAACCACTCTTACCCTTACCACAAGAGATAGAGAGATTACATTTGAAAAGTTAGAATTCTTATTGCTTCAAGATGAAGATCAGTTGAAGGGAATGGAAGAGAATGAAGAAGCACTTTCATCTTCATCAAAGGGTAAAAAGAAGAAGAAGGATAAGAAGGAAAAGAAATCCAAGAAGGAAAGTATGTCCCTCTCACCTTCTACTTCAGATTCTGTATCTACTACATCTAAAGAGAAGTCTTCTAAGAAGAAGGAAGTAATATGTTTTTACTGTAAGAAACCTGGACATTTTAAGTCAGCATGTTATAAAAGGATTGCAACAAAAAAGAAAAAAGGCATCTGGTAATGTTGTAGAAGATGATAAAAAAGGGGAATCTCGAGGTGATTCTTATGCATGTATTACCATTGAGGAAGTAGCTTTTGATCAGGTAGCTTTACAAGTTCTTTACGCAAGTCCTTGGATATTTGACTCAGGTGCTATAAAGCATATGACAGGTTGTAGAGATGTGTTTCTTCTCTTTCCTATTCTTCATGTAGAAGAAGTACTATTGTAGATGGCAATGATTTGGATGTTGTAGGAATAGGTACAATAACCCTAAAGTCAAGAGAAGGTGGTAATTTTCAGATTTCAGATGTTCTTTTTGTACCTAAAATGAAGAAGAATCTGCTATCTATATCTGCATTTTTAGGTGATGGTTTTGAGTTTTATTTGAGAGAGATCTTTGTAAGATCATATCACACAAAGATGACAAGTGTGTTCTACAAGGTGAGCATAGAGGAGGGATTTTTGTTTTGTCAAAAATTAGTCAGGCATATGCCATCAAATCTTCATCACTAGTGGAAGATATGAAGCTATGGCATGAAAGATTTGGACATATTAGTTTTAACCCTTGTAGGCACGGGTGTTTTCACAAGAAGATACCATAAAACACCATATCATTCGATAATGTTCAAATGCAAAAGATTCCCATTGAACTTCAATACATGCAAAATGAGTTTTAAAGGTCACAATTCACCATAATTCTAACTATATTGATATATTTCATTTGAATCGATTCGAAGCTTTATAATGGTGCTCAAACTTGAATGTCAATTCTCGACCACATCCACCCCCTCTGAACCTGTGCATCCTTCGGATGTGCCAATCAACCTGCATACATAACATCAAACACAAGCGAGCATCAAGTAGTCATGGCAGATAAATATAACTTTAAAAAAATTTCAACTAAATAAATGAAACCTGAATATGCATTAAACTTGGCATAAATCAAGAGAAGAAGGTAGACAAAAGCATCCCATACAACATATTAGAATACACTAATGCACTTAGACTAAAAATCACATGAGTAAATCTCTCGTTAACTCGACCCGGTTAGATCGAGTAGCCTATCTGAAGCATTTGCATATACCAGTCTTCACTAACTCGATTTATGAAACTCGCTTCTAGCTTCCCTATTTATCTCCCATCATCTGAACCCCCATCAGAACTTTTCTTATTTTTCTTTATTTTTATTCTATTTTTCTTTATTTAAATTCTTTGTCCCAGCTCAGCCTTCATATTTTTGTTTATATTTTTATTTATTTATTCTTTTTCTACACATGTCCACCTATGCCGAAATCGGATGCGACTCATGGACCTGACCACCCGGCCAGGTTTATCCCACCCATCTACCGACCCGACATAGCCCACGATGCACAATGTCAGCCTCATACAAAGTCAACGTCAGCTCATGGCTTTGACCACCCGGTCAGAGTGACTCCACCTGCCTATCAACCCATATGAGCGCGTAACAACATGTAGGTTAGGCCATACAACACAACTAGCATCAGCTCGTAGCCCTGATCACTCGACCAGGGTAGTTCCACCCGCCTACTAGCTCATCGCAGTGCCCAACAACACATATACATACACATAGATAGCTGGCTGGTATAAGAATTCTTTTCTCAAGACATAATCTGTCTGAAGATCAGGTCAAATGAGAGATCAAGAGCAGAAGTTGAAGTGTCTCACTCATCAAGTGCTCATAAACACTAGTATATACAGATATTTAGTCTAGGTCTTCCCTTCACCTTCCTAGGTCTTGTTCTCGAAAGTTCTAGTCCGTCTTCTAGACTTACTCATATAATCCTAGCCCTTATACATCACATGTAATCTTATTAGCGGTACAAGATTTTTGGTCTACTTAATTTTCTTGTTGATTATGCATTTCTTTATGCATTATATGCTTAATGATGCAGTCTTTTTATATACACATATACAAGAGAAAAAGGAAATTGAAACAAAAAACATTTCACCTTTATAGTGTCGAAATCCCCTTTTGAATCTGCATTCTTGATCACCTTTGTTTCTTCATTTTGAATCATCAACCTTCACTTGTTGATCTGAATTTTTTGTTTCTTTCTTCAAAATCAAACAAAAAAAAACATCAGTTATATACATTTCTATTTACAAAAATATTTCTTTAAGCTTTATGGAATTTTATTGAAAAATATTCTTCCTTCAGTCTCACCTTCTTTGATACATGCTCACCAAAGAAGCTGTGCTTGAATAAAAGCCATCTGTAGATTGCATCAATCAAGGAAGCATTCTTAAATAAATTAGATATGTGAACAAGCCACATCATTTGCTTGTCCATCTCTTCATGGGTTGTTTGACATACATGGCTCTTGAAAAATTTGAAAATCCATGATTCAATCATTTGAGCATAGTTGCCTTTATTCACATTTCCGTCCAATGCATCATATGAAGATGCACATGATAAATGAGCACATGTATAAAGCATTTTGAAATTCAATTTGTTTAAACTATTGTTAAAAAGATCCTTCAAGCATGCATTTTGATCCATTTCATTCTTGAAATTGTTTGAAAGGTTTTTATCATTTTTATTATGATTACCCGAACTCTCATCATCATTGCAATTGAGTCTTTGAATAGATTCATAAGTTCTACACTCTGAATAAGAAGAATCATCATCTTTTGGTTGTAGTATATATTCATATTTTTCATTCAATCTGTCATGATTTCTTCCTACTTGAATGCCATTAATTATAGAATCTGCTTCTATCTCTAATCTATCCAAAAATTCCTCATCTTCGTCTTCTTCCAGATTCATTTGCCCATTGTCATGAAGAGACTCAATATCACTGAATCCAAGAAAGTCTTGATCTTCAATGTCACTAGAGACTTTCTTATCAAGATCAAGCTCATCGTAATTTTTACACCTTATAGGACAATGCATGTAGATTGACGGAAACTCAATTCCTTTTTTCAAGATCCCATCATAGAATTCTTCATATCTCTCAATGATCTCTTGATCATTCTCTTTAGAGGATGTATTTTCGCCACACTCATCATACATTTCTTCAGTCATGGACTCTTGCTCTACATGATCATTTATATGTCCCTCTTCATGGAGTACAACATCATTCATATATATATAATTGTATTGAAGCTCAATCAACAACTCATTCTTACTCCTATGATTAGGATCACTCTCTTGTACCTCTAATGACTCATTTGATGTGGCATCACTCAAGAGTATTTCACAATGTTGATCTTGATCTAAACGATCAGTAGGCTTAGCATCATGTTTTTCACCATCGGCATACATACCATTCTCTAGAGGACTCATCATTTGCATCTCCTTCTGATTGACATCATGATCACTTACATTCTCTTCATAAAAATCAATCATTTGGCCATAATTCATATTTGAATCATATGCTTCAAGAGATGTTTTGCTCTCAGATGGCATCAGATAATTCCTTAAATATTGCTTGATTTCATCTTTTAAGGAACCATCTTGTGCTTGATCTTTACATGGATTCGCTGGATTATTTTGAGTTATTTCATTTGCAATCTCTTTCTGATCACCTTGACTTCCCGTAGATATCTTTAAATCTTGGTTATTATCATATCTTGCCTCTTTGTTTGTTTGATTATCATCCCTTAGAAGTGAGGAGTCTATCAGATTATAGGAAGCCTCATGTTGTTTTCTTGGTGTGTTTTGTTTATTTTTATTTTGTTGTATATTTGATATTGTTTTGATTTTATTTTGTTTTTCTTCCGCATATTCCTTTGCTCCTCCCATCTTTAAGGTTTTTGCATATATAGTTTTTGAAGATGTAATCAAAGTATTTACAGGCTCTTGGTACCTTGGATCCTTAGAGATTGCATCATTTATGCTTATATGTTCTTTATAGCGATCCTCTTCATAAGCATGTATGTGTATTCCATGTGTATCTTCTTTATGCCCAACTGGGTTTTCTATTATTCTATAGAATTGCAAATTATTTTTAGTTTCTGAAATGCATGGAATTTGTGGATCTTCTTCATTTGCATAAATGTCAGCTTGCGAATCACTTAGAAACTTTTCTATTGTTTGTTGTTTCTTCACATATCTCCTCACAGCTTCATGGACGAGCATCCAATCCTCTGTGAGCCCCGGGTCAGATTCTAAATCTTGGAGGAGCGGAATTAGTTCTCCTCGTGCTTTAACATCGATTGTCCGAAGAAACAACGACACCCTTTCATGACTTATGCACCTCTTATCGTGCTCAGAAAGATCATCATATTGTCACTCAAAATCTTCTTTGATCTCGAGAATCGGCTGATCTTTGGGTATATGAACCCAACTCAGGAAAGACTTATGAGTCACTTTGTCTACGTCCTCCAGCATAAACTGCCTGAGGAGCATCGCTTTGTATTGCGACCATGTCATATGGTTTATTTGCATGAGTTGATCGCAAACACTGTATTCACACACATAGGCAAAGTTTTCACATAATTCTATATCCGTCATCAAACTCAAGTCTATACCTAAGTATTTTGCCTCGAGCTCATACTCTTTACAAAACTTAGAGACATTTTTGCCATTGAAAAACCCACATCGCTTGATTAAACGGTCATGAAGCGACTTGATGGCTTTTTGACGTCGATCTTCTTCTTGAAAGCGTATGAACTGAGCTAAGAGATCTTCCATGTTTGAAGTGCTAGATCCTATGGTTCTATAACTCACTCACCCCTTCCTTTCACGTTGGGTTCACCAGGTATGTCGCGGAGTTTTCTTGGAAAGGAGGATGATGAGATAACAAGCCAATTCTAAAAACATAACTTCATACATGAAAAGGAAGCTTATAATCATTCAAACGTCATTCATAAGCTTTGATTAGTCAAACTTCGGCTATAAACAACACCCCTTAATGTGAATCCCCCAGGACGTGATGGCCGCTTGATCTCTCCAGTTCAGAACTTGCACAACTCCTCAATGCTACTCCCTTTGTTCCCTTGTCTTTACTACCAGATCAAAACTTTCAAAACCTGTGCCAGCAAGAACGACAACTGCCATATTTCCTTATTGAAAGCTCCCATACTACTCAATGGCTCCAACCTCCCTCACTTTATTTTCCACAGTCCCCCCACGTTTTTCATGCCCTTCTATTTGTGGCGCTTCTGAGAATCCATCCCTGTCTAGGAGTTGTCTCCCTCTCATCAGAGTGCAGGTTCTCCTCCTCTTCAAGAGTCGAAGCCCTTGTGAGCTGCACTTTTGATAAAAGAGTTCTCTTTCCCTCTCTCACCCATCAAAGCTCTCACCACTATTCAACGCCTCCTTCCCTAGTGGTCCGGTTCATA
The DNA here is from genome assembly GCA_020310875.1 of Ceratopteris richardii. NCBI lineage: Eukaryota > Viridiplantae > Streptophyta > Polypodiopsida > Polypodiales > Pteridaceae > Ceratopteris > Ceratopteris richardii. The sequence continues at coordinate 155,045,693 of CM035425.1, read as the reverse complement.
GCGGATAGATAGATGATCAGTAATCAATTCCTCTGGAATATCACGATCCGAACTCCCCTGATCACTCCGCATCTTCTCTCGAAAAGCCCTCGCAACAGCGAGTTGCCCACTCTAGCATGAACTACCTTCAGAAAGAATTCCGAACATCCTTCCACTGCCAGAGCCTCTTGTCAATAGCAGTGAAGATTGCCCCTCTGTTCCCTGATAAGCACATAGATATCTGCCGAGACTAATAAGAACCTTTTTTAGTATTTCTCGTATGTACAGCATAGGACATGCGTTCCTTTTTCTTCCCTTGTTTTTCTTGACCATCGAGAGTAAAAGAGGAAAAAAACCCCTCTCTGTAGCAACATGCCAAACCCGTCTTCTCGTCCCCCTATGTGTCCTCGCTTCCTTACACGCATAACTATTTTCCAAAAATGATAGCCTCCCTCATGAGAACCCCACACAGATGCGTACTTGCCATTTTATGAATTGTTTTATTTTCTTTTGTTTTACTCAATACTTTATATTGTTTTAGTATTTTTCTTTTCTTAACTATTAAGTGTTTCACACACATGTTTAGAGGTTCACATGCTTGTGAGCATACTCATGTGCACACATACATATGCACATACATAGCATCACATATGAAGACACACAAAAACCCATATTAGATGCAAACATGAATGCACACTCGTCACGATCATTCAAACATGCACATATGCACCATCAGATAGCATAGAGAAGTGTTCATGTATTTGAATGCACATACATTTTTTTGTATGCTCACACTCTCACATTTCCACCATTGGTACATGCAGGAAAATTGAACGACTCATGCTCTTATCTTAATTAACCCTTGTAGGCACGGGTGTTTTCACAAGAAGATACCATAAAACACCATATCATTCCATAATGTTCAAATGCAAAAGATTCCCATTGAACTTCAATACATGGAGAATGAGTTTTAAAGGTCAGAATTCACCATAATTTTAACTATATTGATATATTTCATTTGAATCGATTCGAAGCTTTATAATGGTGCTCAAACTTAAATGTCAATTCTCGACCACAACATGAACAATTGGTATCTCCAAATGAGGATGTGAACTCTTGAATAAAGGACTTGAAATCATGCAAAATATCCATATCCTTCTCAAGGATAGGTGCGAACCATGAAAGCGCACAACCACATAATAGAGTTCCTATGAGTCCTACTTGAGAAGCATCATTTGGGTACCTATCTGGTTGTATCCTTATGAATAGCTTCAATTGTTGCACAAATCCTCGAAACTTTGATCTTGTCCCATCAAATTTCTCAGGCATGCTCACTTTTGGACTTTTCTTCATGTTAGTTGTCATGCGGGTACTTGAAGAAGATTCACTTACAATGATTTGCAATTCTTGGATTTGTCTTTGAAGTTCTGTGATTACATCTTGAATATTCTGTTGTTGAATCCTTTGTTGGTTTTCTCGTATCTCTTGGACTTGTTGTTGAATGAATTTAAGTGCAGAAAAAACATTCCTCTCGAATAATCTCCATGATTCCTGATGTTAATGAAGGTAGTCTTGCCAAAATATCAAGGGAGCACTAGATTGTGCCCTCTGACTACACTAGACAAGATTTCTGAAATATAGTTCTGATTACAAGATCACCCATGTAGGGGAAATGATACAAGAATATGTGATTTATACAAGATGCCCCACAACCTCGGATTGATATGTATGAAAAACTAGACTAGAGATGATACAAGAGATCCCACAACCAGAGATCGTAGGTAGGAAACAAGATATCTCGATTACAAGAATTTCTTTCAGGGATATGAACTAGATACAAGAAATAACTAGACAGGATCTCTTACTAGGAGATTACAACAAGACAAGAAAGGATGTCCACGATACAAGACTAGACAAGATTAGAGCAAGAGAAAAGACTAGAACTTGAGCTGGAACTTGAAAGTACTTACTTGGTGATCACGACCTCTTGAGCTCCCAAGATTGGCATTCGCAAGAGTGATTATGAATGTGGCCAACCCCTCCTTTTATAGGTTTCCCAAGGGCGGTTCAAGGGCGGTTATGTATTGATGATGTCATCGATGATGTCATCAATTCATAACATGGTCTTTGCATGTCAGAATCAAGCAAGAAGATAGTCGATTTTAGGGTTTTGGCATGTTCCGGATGCAATGGAAGCTTTGGTTTCTCCTAATTCTGAAGCAATCATGAGATATAGGATTCACATGGAATTTGAGATTTAAGATGGTTTCCTTTGTGTCCATGACATAAACTACCTTTCAAGAAACATGGTCTTATTACAACTATCGGGAAATTGCAGATTATTCATTCAGATGTGAATGGACCTATAAGAGCAGACTCTATTCAAGGCTTCACGTATTTTGTTCTATTTGTTGATGATTTTATGAGATATTCATGGATCTATGGTCTTAACTAGTCTTTCCTATGTTCAAGAAATTTGTAGCTATGGTTGAAAATGAAAGTGAGGAAACTATCCGAATTCTTAGAAGTGATAGAGGTGGAGAATACTTGTTAAAAGTGTTCCAGATATTTCTTGATGAGAAACGTATTACTTGACACCTTACTATTGCTTATACTCCTCAACAGAATGGTGTTGCAGAAAGAAAGAATAGAGTACTTGTTGAAATGATGCGGAGCATGATGGCATCCAAGAAGCTTTCACCAAAATTCTGGTTTGATGTAGTACATACAACTAATCACATTTTGAACAGGTCATCTACAAAATCTTTAAAGGTAATCATACCTTATGAAGCTTATTATGGTAGAAAACCTAATGTGAGATATTTCAGAGTGTTTGGATCACTTTCTTATGTACATATTGAGAAAAAGGTCTGAGGCAAACTATATGTAAAAGCAAACAAAGTTGTTTTTATTGGATATACTATTGAGAGTAAAGGATACAGGTTTTATGTTCCAGAGACAGGTGAAGTTATTCTTTCACGTAATGCTTATATTGTTGAAAATAAGGTTTATGATAAAGAAGCAGAAATTCTAGAGTTCATTAGTGAAAATGACTATGGATTTTTTAATCAAGCTATCCATGGATACCGATTAGTCAGGGGTTGTGGGACTTCTTTATCAGCCACATATTCTTGTATTATTTCCCCTATGTTTATGATCTTGTAATCAAAAGTATATTTCTAAAATCTTGTTTACTGTAGTCAGAGAGCACAATCAAGTGCTCCCCTGACATTGAAATATATCTTACTTTCCCTAAGAGGGCTTCTCAAAATTAGTTGTGTGTGCAAGAAATCAATGTTTCTTTATAACCCTAGCTTTTGCATATCCTCCATTTTTGCATATTCTATTTTGTAAAGATACCAAATATATCCAAATAACATGATTTATAAATGTAGTGCTTGTGGATCTGGTGAGTCATATAGGCAATCATTCACAAAGAAAGGATACATTCATGGAGATCTATTGGAGCTAGTCCATATATATCTATAGGGACCAAGCACGGAGCCTTCAATCTCTAGATCTAGGTTATATGTGTCACTTATTGATATTAGGCAGATGGACCATGCAATTCTTCATGAAGCATAAATGTGAAGTATCTTTATGTTTCAAAAAATACCTAGCTTTTGTAGAAAATCCAATAGGTAAAACATTAAAGAGACTTAGGTTAGATGGATGGCAATAATATTTCTCCCATGACTTTGATTCCTATCTCCAAGAAAACAGAATTAAAAGAGGGATTGCTACCAAGTATACACCATAGCAAAATGGAGAAGCAAAGAGAAGAAATAGAACAATAGTGGAGGTTGTAAGGTCAATGCTAAATGAGAAGAAGCTACCCAATTACTTGTGGGTAGAGGCTCTATCTAGCTAGGTTTGGAAGTGGTATATACGAAGAAAGGTATGTTCCTCACACAAAGGAAAAACAATGGAGATATGCTCTCTAAATTCAAAATGGAAAATAAAAATGTTATAGGTACTCCCATGGAGGTAAATTTGAAGCTAAGTTCCCATGACGGTGAGCTAATTGAAGATGTATCTAGTTATCAAAGTCTAGTTGTAAGCTTAAAGTATGCTACAAAAACTAGAGAAGATGGTTTTATGGAGTAAGTGTGTTGAGTCAATTCATGCATACTCTAGGGAAGCCTCTCATGGAAGCATCCAAGAGAATTCTAAAGTACTCAAAGGGCACAATCAATGAAGGACTATACTATCCATATACATCTCATACAGATGTTAAACTCTTATCTGATGCAGATTGGGAATGCTCTAAAGATGATAGGAGAAGTACCTCTAGATAGCTTACTTTTGCAGATACAAAGCTAATCTCAGATACATATGTTAAACTCTTATCTGATGCAGATTGGGAATGCTCTAAAGATGATAGGAGAAGTACCTCTAGATAGCTTACTTTTGCAGATACAAGGAGCTCAGAACGAGATCCGACAACGTGATGAAATCCTCCAAAAGATGCAAGCTGAGGAAGACAACCTTACGAGAGTAGTAAAAGCTATTGTGTCTGCCCAATCTGATGTTACTCATTCAAAGATTGGTAATAGAAACTACCAGTTTCTACGATTTGATGGCCGAAAGGATGGGCCTTTAGTACTTTCTTGGTTGTCGCAGTTTGATGATTTTTATACCGATGAAATGTATGCTGAAAGTGAAAAAGTTAAATTTGCCACTAACTATTTAGTAGGTAAAGCACAACTCTGGTGGAATGTCGTGCGGCACAGTATGGAGCGTCCAACAACTTGGAGGATTTTCAAGAAAATGTGAAGGATTCATTTCTTCCTCCTCAATACCATTTGCATGTTCGACGAGCATGGATGACCCTTACTACTTGTACGAATGCTTGAAGATGTATCAGAAGATATCTTGCAGCAGAAATACGAAGATGGTTTGGAGGTGGGAATCCAAGCTAAGCTTCACACCCTATGACCTACAACCCTCAACGAGGCTATATCTTTTGCTTATGATGCAGAAAAAGAATTCCAGTCCATAACCAAGTCACTCCGTCTACAACAACCACGTCCACGACCATTTCCTGTTAAACCTTCATTTCCTATGAAGCGTAATTTTAATGCCCCATCTTACCTAGTTTTCCTCGTCCTCCACAATCCAATTATTCAACTCCACCCGTTGCTTCATCTCTCCAACCAACCAAACCACCTACTCTTCAAACTTCAGCAGTGAATGCCCAACAGAAGCGACCATGAATCACTTGCTGGAATTGTGGTAAACCTGGACATACAAAAATAAGGTGCAGATTGCAACCGCTTCATATGAAACCGGCTACAGCTCGATTGCATAACATGGAGGTTTATAGTGAAGAAAATTCCTCCTGTTTGGACAGAGGAATCACTGGAGAAGGATTTAAGTACCTTGGGTAACGATATCTCTCTACACTCTCTTCTTTGCATGCAGGGAAAAATAAATAACAAACTAGTTAAAATTCTACATGACGATGGTAGTTCACATGACTTCATTTCACATTTATTAGTACAAGAACTTAAATTACAAACGTTTTCTTCTTTGTATAAAGTGAAAGCTGCATTTCAAGGTAGTCGTTATAATGTAACACGAGAAGTGCAAGATATTACGATTAGCACAGGCCCTTATGTTGATTCACGAACATTTTTAATTGCACCTTTGCAATCTTATGATGTTATACTAGGTATGCCTTTTCGTCACCATTATAACCCACGTATTGACTACCATACTCATACCTTTAAGTTTGCTTTCAAAGGTCAAATCATTACTTTGTCTGCACGGCATGATTTCCAGCCATTTCCATTGATTAGTCACACTCAAGTAAAACGTGCATTTAGGAAAGGATTCAACTCATGCATTGTTTTTGTCAATGTCATCAATGATTATACTCATACACTTCCAGATGCATATAAACCTTTCATGAGTACTTATAAGGATTGTTTTATGTCTGAATATCCCTCTGAACTACCACTAGTTCGAGGATCCTTTGACCATAGCATAGACTTAGTCCCTGGTAGTTCTCCTCCTCATAAAGCACCTTATAGACATGGCCCACTACATCAAAAGGAAATAGAAAATCAAGTAAAAGACCTACTACAAAAAGGACTTATAAGGCCTAGTTCTTCCCCATTTGGAGCACCAGTTCTCTTAGTAGAGAAGAAGAATAAAACTTATCGAATGTGCATTGATTATAGAGCCCTTAACAAGATCACGATCAAGAATAGATACCCTATTCCTCGAATAGATGATCTCTTAGATAAGTTACGAGGAGCTCGTGTCTTTAGTAAAATTGATCTTAAATCGGGTTACCATCAGATTCGTATGACACAAAGTGATATTTTTAAGACTGCATTTAGAACTCAAAATGGCCATTATGAATTCATGGTAATGCCCTTTGGACTTACTAATGCCCCTGCTACATTTGCTCGAATGATGAACAATATTTTTCTTGATTACCAAGCTTTTGTTCTTGTATTCTTTGATGACATACTTATTTACAGTAAGAATGATAGTGAACATGAAAAGCATCTTGAAACAGTTTTTCATTTGTTACGAGAGAACACATTTTATGCTAATCCTGAAAAGAGTTATTTCTTTCAGCGTAAGCTAGAATACTTAGGACATATTATTTCAAGTGAAGGTGTGCATGTGGATCCGAAAAAGATTAGAGTTATCATAGAATGGCCTACACCACAATCAGTCAATGATGTTTGTTCTTTTCTTGGGTTGGCTAGTTTCTATAGGAAGTTTGTTCGAAATTTTGCTTATTTCGCATTGCCTCTTACCTTGTTGTTGAAAAAGAAAATAAAATTTGCATGGGGAATTACCCAACAACAGTCCTTTGAAAAACTTAAACATGCACTTTCACATGCACCTATTTTACAATTACCTGATTTTTCACAACCCTTTCATGTTGTTACTGATGCTAGTGGTTTAGGAATAGGTGCTGTTTTAATGCAAAATGACCATCCCATTGCATTTGAGAGTAGAAAGCTTAAGCCCTCAGAACAGAATTATAGTACATATGATAAAGAATTGTTAGCAGTTGTGCATGCTTTGCGAATTTGGAAACACTATCTTATGGGTTCTGAGGTCTTAATCAAAACCCATCAACAGGCAATTAAGCATTTATTAAATTAGCCCTTAATCTCTGATAGGCATCTTAAATGGGCATCCTTCATTCAAAATTTCCAACCCATGATACAATATCAGCCTGGTAAAGCTAATGTTGTAGCAGATGCTCTTAGTCGTTTTCCTTTGCATTCTGTTGTTTTGAATAATATTTCTGCCATCCAAATTCATTCTTTTCAAGAAATGGTTTCCACTTATACATCTGATTTATATTTTTCACGTGCATGGCATGACTTCAACAATGCTACATCTTTACCTGATGAACATTATACATTTTATAATGGTTTTCTTTATTTTCAACATAGATTGTGCATAACCCAAGCTTTTAAAGATTTTGTCATTAAAGAAATGCATGAACCATCTTACATGGGTCATAGAGGCATACAAAGCACCATTTCTACTTGCAAAGATTTCTTCTTTTGGCCACACATGGAAAAAGACATTGCACATTATGTTTCTCAATGCATTGTATGTCAGCGTGTCAAACATCATCATGGTAAATCATTTGGATTATTAATGCCACTTCCTATTCCAAATGAACCATGGGAACAAATCTCTATGGATTTTATCACAGGTCTTCCTATCACTTCATCACATAATAATATGATTTGGACAATCGTTGTTAGGTTTAGTAAATATGCATATTTCATTCCATGTAGAAAAACTTTGACTGCACCTCAAGCTGCAAAATTGTTCATTAAATGCATTTTTCCACATCATGGATTTCCTAAAGTAATGTTATCTGATCGTGATGTTAGGTTTTGTAATCATTTTTGGGTTGCCTTATTTCAACATTTTGGTTCTAAAATAGATTTTAGCTTTGCATTTCATCCTGAAAGTAATGGACAGAGTGAGGCTACAAATAGTACTATTCTTGATTTATTGCGTTGTTATTCATTAGATAATCCTAATAACTGGGATAAAAAGTTGCCATTGCTTCAATTTGCTTACAATAACACTTCACACACCACTACTGGTTGTGCATCTTTTGAAATAGTTTTTGGTAAAAAGCTTCCCACTCCCATGTCCCTCACCCAAACCGACATTCCGATGGCTGATTCTATTGCTCAAGATCACGTTTCTATACTTCATGACGTTCACGAGCACATTAGGAAAAGTCAAGAGCGATATACACGTACTATCAATACTAAACGATTAGCCAAAGAATTCAAGGAAAATGATTTTGTATGGTTGCATATCATTAAAAGACGTCTCAAAAATATTTTGCAGCATCCTAAAATTAAACTTGCACCACGCTATTATGAACCGTTTTGCATTATAGAAAAAATTAATGATAATTCATTTCGATTAGATATTCCATCCCATTGGACTATTCATAACTCTTTTCATATTAGTTTACTTAAACCATTTAAAGGCACTTTACCACTTGCTCCACTTCTTGATGACCCTCCTTTAATTGAAGAACAATCTGAAATCTTAGTTCCTGAGAAAATCATTGATCATGATGTCACTACTACATGCACAGGTACTCAATATCATCGATATTTGGTTAAGTACAAAAATCACTCTATTGAAGAATGTCAATGGATACATAAAACACAATTAACACCTCATTATGAACACTTAATTTTTGTATATCATACACAAACACATTAATGTACCAGCTCCATGAACATTTCCATGCATGTATTTTTACATGGCACATGCCTATTTTCTTTATTCAGTGATGAAACATGTGACTGGCCATCCATGTTTATTATTTTATCACCTGAGGTCAGTTGCTTGTTCAACTGAGGGGCATGTTATACCTTATGGAATATGTTGAACAATGCATTGTTGGATTGTAACATGGAATATGTTAGCCGATGCATTGTTGGATTGAAATATGGAATAGCCAATGCATTGTTGGATTGTAACATGGAATATGTTAGCCAATGCATTGTTGGATTGTAACAGTAACATGGAATATGTTGAACAATGTATTGTAATTGTTAGAGTGTTAAATTATTTTATCAACTAAGGTCAGTTGCTTGTCAACTGAGAGGCATGTTGTATATTATTGAACAATGCATTGTTAAACTGTTATATTATTAATGTATTAATATGTTTTTTGATGTTTTTGATATAGCAGCTGAAGGTTCGTGAGGAGCGTGCAAGGCGTGAAAGGGCGAACATCAATAATCAGAATAATTATTATTTAGCTTGTAAATAAACCCGTGTAGAAGGTTCTATTGTTAGAAAAGTAATGTTTAGAATAAGGGTAATTGAAGACCGCAGTTTCTGTTATTGAAAGCAATGGCTTTCTATAAAGTTATCAACTTTTAGTTTCACGCCTGCTTTTTGAAGCCGCCCTCTTGTAACCACTCTTTTTGACGTAATCAAAATTCCTATAAATACATGCAGTCTGTGGACTGTCGAAACAGAGTGCATGGGGGGAGATTGCACCCAATCTTGCGTTTGGTCTCGTCTCTTGTTGCCTCTATTTTCTGTGTGTTTTTCTGCGTCCGTAATCTCTGTATGTGCGTAAGCGAGATCCTGACAACACCTTAATTACGGTATGCTACAAAAATCACAAGATTACTCAAGTACTAATTGATGGTGGGTCTGGTGTAAACATCACCACTACAGCCCTTTATAAGAAGTTGGGATGGACACAAATCGAGCCTGTTCAATTTTTTGTCAGAATGGCAGATCAATCTCGAGTCCATCCGGTGGGACTTGTACGGAATGTTCCGATAACTTTGCAGGGTACAACGTTTAAGCTGACTTTTGTAGTCTTAGAACTACTGGAGTCTAGTCTTGACTATAATCTTCTTTTTGGACGACCCTAGTTAAAATAGGCTAAAGTCATACAGGATTGGTCCGAGCAGGAATTGACTTTTAAGGATAATCACCGAAAATATGTTGTTAAACTGGATGCCATTCAACCTTGCGAACTTCATGCCAGACCATATGTAGCATAGCCGGTCCACATGTTGGATGGCTTATCTCATGATGAAGAAGAAGCATTTCTGAAGAACAATGAAGATCTGATTTCCTTAGGTACTATAGATCTACAATCTGTTGTAGACAATTGGAGTTCGGCAGCCTGTACGGTGGTGCCTGTGACCGAAGAAGTGGAGACAGAAGATACTGTTGCTATGGATGAAGCCGCTCTACAACAACTTTTACAATCAGCTGATGATCCAGGCAAACCTCATCAATTCTATGTTCCCGAAGATCAATTAATAACCTATAATTTGGGAGATGAAATAAATCCGCGACCTATCAAGATAAAGGAAGGATTTTCTGAGGTGTTTCAAGCAGATTTGATCCAGCTTCTTTGTGAGTTCTTTGATGTTTTTGCATGGGATTACCATGATATGAAAGGTCTGGACTCTCGCATCTATCAACATCGGGTCGTACTTAAACCAAAAGCAAAACCAATTAAACAACCCAGCTACCGGACGAATCCTAACTATGCAGCATAGGTCAAGGCAGAGCTTGATAGGTTACTAAGGGTCGGATTCATCGTACCAATAGAACATGCTGAATGGATATCTCCGATTGTTATTGTTCCTAAGAAAAATAAGCAGCTCCGAATCTGTGTGGATTACCGAAAACTGAATGCGGCCACGGTGCATGATCCGTTTCCTCTTCCTTTTCTTGACACAATGCTTGACAGAGTGGCCGGACACGAGATGTACTCCTTTTTGGCTGAACAAGACATATCAAAAACAACTTTCATTACCAACTAGGGTGTTTTTTGCTTGTACAGTCATGTGGTTTGGGTTAAGAAATGCTCCTAGAACCTTTCAGTGGTGTATGCAGGAAATCTTCTCACCCTATCTCACTTCTTTTATGCAAGTATATCTAGATGACTTCTCTTTATTTGGTAAGATGGTAGCACACATGTATCATTTACGGTGTTTCTTTGAGAAATGTCGTGAATACCGACTCTGCCTGAACCCAACCAAATCTGTCTTTGCGGTTTCTTGTGGTAAGCTCCTTGGCCATATTGTATCTGCACAGGGCATACAAGTTGACCTAGACAAAGTTGCAGCCGTGTTAGAAGCACCTGTGCCTACTACACCGAAAGAAGTGATGTGCTTCATGGGTCAAGTCAGGTGGCATGGTCGACATTTACGGTGGCTTGCCCATTTGGCTATACCCCTAAATCGGCTAATAACTAGTACTCCTCAACAGTTTGATTGGACTCCGGAATGTTAAACAGCATTTGATTGTCTAAAAGGATTATTAACGTAGGTTCCAATTCTACAACCTGTTGATTGGGAACGCCCATTCCATGTTTTTGTAGACGCATCGGATATAGCCATTGGAAGTGTTTTAATGCAGCAAACTGATAAGTGGTTTCGGCCTGTCTATTATGCAAGTCGACGGCTTGCTCCTGCTGAAAAGAATTATTCAGTGACTGAAAGAGAATGTCTTGGTTTGTTGTATTCTGTAAAGAAATTCCGGCATTATTTGCTAGGCCGAAAATTCATCTTTCATGTAGACCATGCTGCGCTGGTGTATTTGGTTCGGCAGCAGCATTTAGGTGGTCGTTTGGCGTGTTGGGTTTTATTGTTACAAGAGTTTGATTACGAAGTGATTCATCAACCCGCCACTACACATGCATTAGCCGATTTTCTCTCTCGGTTGGATTCTGGTGAAGCTCTGGTCGGTGTTGATGATATCACACCAGCAATTTACATTACTAAACCGACTTGTGATGAATCTGCAGAACCTCCTGTGACAGCTACCTATTATGATGAGTTATTAACTTTTTTTACTGATGGATGTCTTCCCCCTCAAACTTCTCTTGCTATGCGTCGGAAAATTGCAATTTACAGTCGCAGATTTCGATTGATTGCCGGGCAGTTGTATTATATGGATCACACTGGGGTCTTGCTTCATTGTATTCCTCCACATGAAGTAAACGCAGTTATCGCTCTGGCACATTCAATACCTTCTGGTGGACATTTTGCAGTAGATTTAATGCACCGAAAAATTTTGCAAAGTGGGCTTTGGTGGCCTACTATGTACACAGATGTATCTCAGTTTGTGCAACAGTGTGACACTTGTCAGCGATCTGGACAGCCTTTACAACGCCACTTCTTCCCTGTATAACCTGTATTACCTTTGGAACCTTTTCAGAAATGGGGTCTTGATTTTATTGGACCAATCACACCTCCAGCAACTCTTAGCAACAATCGCTACATTCTGACATGTACAGATTATGCTACCAGATGGGCAGAAGCTTGGGCTTTACGGTCCGCTACATCTATTTCGGTAGCAAAGTGTCTGATGAAGAAGGTATTCCCACGATATGGATTACCTTTGGAACTTGTAACAGATCAAGGAACGCACTTTGCTAACAGTTTAATTCGAGTGTTAATGCATACTTTTCAAATTCTGCATAAATTCAGTTCAATGTATTATCCTCGTGCTAATGGCTTAGCTGAAAGTACCAACAAGACCTTGCTGAGTATGCTTCGAAAATTCATTGTGGAATCACCAGAAAGATGGGATCAGTTACTACCTGCAGTATTATGGGCATACCGAACTACATACAAAGTAGCAACCGGACTGACTCCTTTCAAGCTGGCTTATGGGATAGAGCAATAGCGCCAATGGAAATTGTAGTACCCAGCTTGCGCGTGGCTATCACTCAAAAACTGTTGCCAGAGGACTCTTTATCATTTCGGTTGGATACACTCAGAGACTTGGATGAACATCGTTGGGAAAGTTTTCTGACTCTCAAGAAGTGCAGTTGCGGCAAGCTCGTACTCATGATCGGTATCTTAGAACTCTAGTTTTTACGATGGGACAACTTGTGCTGTTTTATAATGCTAAATCAAATCGTGCGGCTGGAAAATTCAAATTATGATGGTTTGGTCCTTACCAATTAGTGAAAAAGTGGGCCCAGTTACTTTTCGGTTGACTACCTTGACCGGAATTCCTCTTTCTAAAGTGATCAATGGTTCAAAGTTGCGGCCACATCATCAAGCACCTGATTCGCACTGAAGTGTTCTGCGGTTGCCCGCATATTTTTTTTCCTTTTTTTTTCTTCTTTTCTTTTCTTTTCCTTTTTTTAGTTTTGCGTGTTCGTTAAATAAAAACCATAAACTCCTCTTTTAGCTACATAAACATGAATAATCGCCGCCTTTTGTTATTGATTCTGCTCATGCATGCACACCGTACTTATGAAGGTTATCATCTCAACATCGCGCGATGATTAACAATTTCGATCGCCTCCCACTGCCAAGTATCTACTTAATCTTTTTCATTTCGCTGTTAATCACTATTGTGTCTGCGTGTTCTGTGTGCTTTGCATTTTCTATAATCACTGTGTATTCGTGCTATTCGCGTACGCATCATGGAAGCTTTAGCAAACTTTGGTACCTTTCGTGACGGACTTCCTTAGAACGTAAGTGAATTCTTGCGGGTCCAAGGTTTGTCCAACTTCGCTACTATTGTCGCCACACCTGCTACGGAGCAGAGTTGGCCTATTACGTGTTTCCCCTCTCGTGTCGTAATCACCTTGCAGTCATTTGCTGCCGCTTTCTGACTCTCTCCGGAAGGACGAGAGAATGGTCCTAACCTTCCAATCGCTATGATGATTCAATTGTTTCCCAGGCACTCTTTGAATGAGTATGCCATACTCTGTCGCCCTGAGCTTGAACGAACAGCTTTGCAATTTTTAGTAGCCATACTAAACTTACAGAAACGCACTTATGGGATTTCTCGCCCATTCTACTCGGTGATTGATATGGCTGCTAGAGAGCGTATCAATTTTGCTTCTTACTATTTTCGGCGCATTCACCGTGAATGCGTTACGATCATTAAACACGTTAACAAAGGTGATCTCCCACGATCATGTCTTCCCCACATCCTCACTTTTTTGTTTCCGGCCCTCCAAGCAGCGCAACCTCCAAACGCTCCAATCTTATATCATGAGGAATCTGCTCAAATACTTGAAGATACCGAAGAAGATGATGAAGAACTCTTCCAGCTCCTTCGCCACAAACGCATATGGATAAGTTCTTCTGACAGTCAAGTACAAGGGTTTGCCGCTGGAAATAACACAGACAAAAATGAAGAAGAGATTTTCCACGACACTGCCACCTCGATTCACCATGATTCGTCCGCTCAGTCTTCTCCAAACCAGCAATGAGATCAAAGTGTTACTGTCGATTCTGAAGATAGATCTTCTAAGGAAGAATCTCAGCAGCAATTCCAACAAGATGTGCAAGAAGATACGCAGGTTATTGTTGAAGAAGTTTTGCCACAATTGATTGCGGCAGTAGATTCTGCAGTTGCCCAACCTCAAGTGACTTTGCAGCAACTTAATAAAAAATTGTTGGTGGCTAACAATCTGCAACCCACTCCTCCACCCATACCTCCAATTAAACCCATTGTCCCCATTCCACCTATTGTACCTGAAGCACCGGATTCCTCATCCTCATCACCTAACTATTCTCCACCCACTTCCCATCAACTCTTGACAGCTTCTTCATCTCAACCATGTCCTCCTCTTCTGTTTCCTTTGATAGCTATGTTTACAGAGTTAGCATCTATGGGTCATATGTTGATCCAACTATCGCAGCAACTACCAAAAGAGATGAAAGAGGTTACTGATAATCTCAGAGAAGAATTCCAACATAAAGTTGATGTTCTTGAGGCGGATATTAATCCACTCCAGGAAGAGATCGATGTAGTAAAGGCAAAAAATCATGCTTTGCACAAACAGATATTACAGCTCCAGGCTACACTTGTTGGACAAGAACTGTTAATCAACTAAAAAAATGCTGCATTAGTTGAGATTCAGGTTAAAGATGATTTATTAAGTGCTACGGATGCTGAATTGTCCAGTTAACACAGTTAGTATAGGATAAGGAGGATGCACGAGCTACCCTTGGAAATTTATTGGCCGAAACTCGAGTTCAACTTGATGAAGCATTGGAGACAGGAAAAGAGATGGCAGATTTAGCCAAACAGACAAACAGAGAACTTCAGCTTGCTAATGATAATTTGTTTGAATCAAATTCTGCTCTTAAAAACTAGATGACATTGGTCGCTCAACTCTAGAAAGAAGTCGCTGGTATTCGAAGAGAGCGAGATGCTTACTATCAGACCATCCAATTTCAGAATCAAGAACTGGAGAGAAGAGAAAGGCAACTTGGAGCTCAAGCAGAACGTTTATCACGAATAGATCAATAGATTGCAGATATGAGATTGAGCCGGGATGCGGCTTTAGCAAATGATTTCTTTCTGCAAGAGGCCTTTCTGCAAACACAGGCAAAAATTTTGATGAGCCAAGTAATTGCAACTAGTTCAGTTAGAACTGATGCTCAGCTCGTAGAACCGGAGATTCTAAAAAAGATGTTGGACTCGCTGAAGCAAAAAATTGCCAAGACATTTAAGTTAGCCCGAACAATGTATATTCAGGGTATAGTGGAAGAGCTATAAAATTTTGTATCTCTGCGGGTTCAAGTCTATCGTGCGTGCCAGTGTAAGCCACCGGTTTGGCATTTGTAAATCTTTTTCTTTTCGTATTCTGCATGAACCGAAAGGTCGCTGCGAAGAGATGTAACCATTTATAATCTAATGAAAGGATGCTTTGGCGACAACTAGAAGAATCGCCAGACTGTCTGTCTGGGCGATACGTTCTGTGGAGTTTTCGTAGTGTTGTGTTTGAGAATTCTGAGTAGTACTATGTTTTTTTTCGTCGTCGTTGTTTGATTACCTTAACTTGTGGTTAGCACTTTTCCATTAAGTTAAGTGTTGTAAGTCTGGGTTACGGTAATGTTTACTTTTTGCGTTATGTACTGAGAAAGTCTTAATCTATGTACGAACCGGGAATCTGTGAGAGAACGAACCAGAGTAGTGATAGTAATTCGTGTTAACAGAGTTCTTTGAACACTCGTGTACTACTATGTGAATGAGTTAATTGGGAAAATCAAATCTTAGGGCCTCTAATTAGCAGACCCCTACCACTCCTAAGAACCCGAAAAGAGCTTAAACGCATCTATGACGGCAACGCGCGTTTAACACAACATACTCTGCTTCTGTGGTGGAAACAGCTGTACATTCTTAAAGACAAGATCTCCAAGAGATAGCACCTCCAGCAAAATGAACAATTTACCATGATGTAGACTTACGATTGTCTACACAACCAGTAGAGTCAGAATCTGTGTAACCAATAATGGATGCTTTCCCTCTACCTAAGCATAGACACTTGTCCTTAGTACCACTCAGATATCTCAAAATCATCTTGACCACTTCCCAATGTTTCTTGCTAGGATTAGACATATATCTACTCACAATTGGTCATGAATTCCTTTTCCTCATCTGGGGTAATCATTCTTGCTCAATTTCACATATGTGGGTAAAGGTGTACTCAATGCCTCTCCACCCTGCATATTGAACCTTTGAAGTACTTTGGATATGTACTCACTTTGAGACAAGTATGTGCATCTTTTACTCCTATCACAAGTAATGTGCATGCCAAGAATATGTTTGGCATCCCCCAAATCCTTCATATCAAATGTTTGATTCAACTTCTTTTTGAGAATTGACAAGTCATAAGAGGATTTCCCAGCAATCAACATATCATCGACATAAAGTATCAAACATATCAAGCTGCCATCTGAGCATCTCTTTGTGTAGAGACAATGATCCTCATTGCTTCGAGAATAGCCTTGAGACTTCATAAAAGCATCAAACTTTTGGTACCATTGTCTAGGGGATTGTTTAAGTCCATACAAGCTCTTCTTGAGCTTACAAACTAGACTTTCCTTGCCAGGAACTACATAACCCTCTAGTTGTTCCATATAGATCTCATCTATAAGATCTCCATGCAAGAAAGAAATTTTCACATCCATTTGGACTAACTCTAAGTCCTCCACTGCATAGCCTCTTTGTATCAAGAAGGCTCACCGGCATCTGTTAGCATAACAAAATCTAAACCTAGAACATATCTATCAGGTGGTTGTGAGACACGTGTAGAATGTCTCAATTGTTGGTGAACAGGAACATGTGCAGACTGATCTGAATGGACATTCTCTTGAACACCCATATGTGCAGCATTTTTATGCATGCTAATCGGAGGACTAGTATCCTCAAACACCAATCTTCTCACTTCAACCTCCTTGATGGGTTGTTTATGCATCTTAGACTCATTGAAAATGACATCATACTTCTGATCACTATCCGTGTTTGAGGCTCCCATAAGTGATATCCAAATTGTCCTTCTCGACCATATCCAAGAAAAATGCATTTCTTTGACTTATGATCCAACTTTTGTCTAAGATTCTTGGGTATATGAACATATGCTTCACACCCAAAAACTCGAAGATGATCATAATATGGTGGCTTCCCTGTCCACAACTCTTGTGCCACTTTGAGACCTTTGGCAGTACTAGGTGAAAGGTTAATCACATGAACTGTAGTCAATACTGCTTCTGCCCAAAAGCCTTGTGAGAGGGTTGCATGATGCAACATAGGGACTACTCTATCTTGAATAATTCTATTCATCCTCTCAGCTACAGCATTTTGTACTGGGGTATAAGGAGTTGTAAACTCTCTACAAATCCCTCTAGACTGACAGAAAAGGCTGAATTCATGTGAGGTATACTCACCCCCATTATCTGAACATAAAGCCTTAAGCTTAGTTCCTTTTTCAGTCTCAACTAAAGCAAGCCATTTTCTGAAAGTAGGAAGTACCTCATCCTTCGATTTGATACGATATACCCAAACTTTTCTAGTAGCATCATCTATGAAAGTGACAAAGTAAAGAGAACCACCTAAGGAACCTAGTGGGCATAGGACCACACACATCTGTATGAACGAGATTGAAAGGTTGAATTGAAGATTCAATGTGCATTCTATGCACATTTCTGGTTTGCTTTCCATATTGACAATGCTGACAAAATGAAAAATCAGAGAAAGATAACATAGGTAAGTAGCCAGAACGAGAAAGATTTTCCATTCCACTATGTGATATATGGCCCAAACGACCATGCCAAATACAAGCCATAGGCTATTCACTAACAGCTAACAAGTGTTCTTTCTGTGATACAAATAAAGGATAAAGGGAGCCAACTTTGCTTCCTTTTCCAATAACCATATTGCCCTTTGATATATGAAAGGACAGAGCATAGAAGACCACCTTGTAACCAAGGTCATCAAGTTGACCAATTGACATCAAACTGCGTGATATTGAGGTACATGGCATACATTATGCATAGTAAATTTTGAACCATCAATGAATTGCAAAACCACATCTCCAATCCCCACAACATCACATTGGTAAGAGTCACCAAGTCTCACGGTACCAAGAGACTTTGCTGCATAATTAGAGAACCATTCTCTATGTGGTAAGAGAATCAGCCATTAAAACCTCAGTTGGCACAGTACTATCAAGTGTCAACACATCAGCATCATCAGAAATAGCATTAATTTATTCATTCTTCACAGTCGAAGTAGATGGTGCAGGTAACCGTTTAACATGCCCATCAACATTTTGTCCTTTGCCTTTAGCATTCTTTAATGCATAACAATCTTTCTTCATGTGTCCTTTCTTATGACAATAATGGCATTCGATATCCCTCTTCCTTGATTTACTTCTACTCTTATTCCGTTGACCATTCTTTTCCTTGTTCTTGCTCCTCCCACATTGTTGATTATTTCCCTGGTAAGAATCATGAACATTATATGCATCTCCACTCTAATTGCCAACCATAGATTTTTTACGAATCTCCTCACTCAAGAGTGCTCCACATATGTCATCATAGACGAGTTTACCACCAGGTGCACTATTGCTAATAACTGTGCAAAACGTATCTCATGATGATGGCAAGGTGCATAGCAACAATACTGCTTTCATTTCATTAGCCATATCCATTTTCTAGGCCTATAACTGAGAGAATATAGCATCAAACTCATTCAGATGAGCACCAACACTATCTGTGTCCTTCATACGAAGGTCATATAATTTTCTCATCAGATAGACTCTATTTCCAATCATCTTCATCCATGTCAGCGGGCTTCTTTGAAATTCCATTTACTGGCTTCCATTGCCTCCTTCGAATTAGCACATCTTTACTCTAATTCTTCCATAGAGAAAAGTTTGTGCCATCAAATTTTCGGATCTCAAAATGGTCTTTGCCCTGCAAGTTATAGCTCCTCCTCGGAACACTAGCACTAGACCCTGATCCATCGGATGTGTCTGAGACCTCTGATGCCATGATGGTAGAGAACTGAATAGAATGATAATGGAGCTAGAAGAGTCCAAACACCAATGAATAAGTGTATCAAGGAGTAAATCAACCACTGTATAATTGACAAAACCAGAAATCTGGAAACATTTTGCAGAGTATCCTCTACAAAATGAGCATATGACTAGTGTCAAAATATCATAAAACTATGAGTAATGACATGTTTTCTTGCATAGTGAATCACTGACTTCACTGCATATAATCAGTTACCCAATAGAAGCCAATTAGGCTTATCGAGCACCTATGAACAACTATCATACATCTCCTATGTCGATGCTGGGTAAGTCTTCCACCTATATCACGCAAGAGATCCCAACATCTGGGTGTCTCCCAGTTAAGAAAACCTCACCACGACCCTCTTTATCAAACATAAAAGGCTTTATGCAAAGAACGTAACCTCTATATCAATGACCACATGGACGTACATAAGCAGTATCCACAGAAGCGTACATAGTGTGTATGTCCTTAATATATGTAATAAAATGACACTAAAGGCTGAATACACAGCCCAAAAACTAGCCAATAACACTAGCAAGTGTCTATCAACTCTGATATTTTAGGCTCAAACACCTGCATAAATTTTCAGCAACTGCTCCCACCAAAACTGAAACCTTTCAAGAAACCTGTAGTTTTACAAGTGTGGCTGAAAACATAGCCCCAAAGGTTGATATTTATTGTTGGAGAAGTACAAAGAGCACTCTTCTTGATGTTCTTGGACCTGTGTGAAGAGAACTATGTGCAAAAGTACTCCAAAATGGCTCCAAAAGACACCCAAAAATGCTTCAAAAATAGGCTTTGACAGCAAAGAATGAAGCTTTTGAGGGACCAAAACATGTTCAAGGTTATGTCAACCTTAGTCTCTCCCATTCTTCAAACACCACAAGATTGTAGCTTAGTGGCAGGAGATTGCCACGGGTAAGCGAGCTCCGGGGAGAACATTACTGGGATGGGTGATCTCTCGGGAAGTATCCGGAACCTCTATATTCTTTGATCGTTGAGGTCCTCCCTCGCATGCAACCAACGGTGCCAATGGTGGCTTCGGTTACTCGGATGACAAGGTATGCCAAGGTCTATGCCTTGGTTGCCGCCTTAGTCGTAAGCCTTGGAGAAAGCCTAGCGGGTGCTCACTTTGCTCGCACAAAAGGAACAAAGCTTTTGCCTCCAAGCGCTCTGATACTAGTGAAGTATTTCGATGGCGATGCATCATAGTGCACTCTCCTTCTTGAGAGCTTCACAATGATATGCTTTGAGTAGAAAATTGAGCCCTAAGGCCGCAAATAGTACTCCGCACAAATCTTGTAGAATGCATAGAAAACGCAGTACACCGGGAGCACGAAGGTAGACTTCTTAGGTCTTACAAATGCGGTCCAACTTATAGTTTGTGACTGACCAGGCCACTATATGTTTTAAAGAAAATATACAAAGAAGTGTCCAGTGGCCATTTGGCCTTTCACATGGACATTAACGGTAACACGAAGGAGGAGGTCTTGGGTTCAGTCCCCATGGGTATGGGGAGAGAGTTTTGCCCAAGGAGCTCTAGAGCCTACTAGCTCAAGTTAATATGAGATAACTTGAGACTAGCAAGACTTAACTCGAGTGGCAAGTACACCAACCACTAGTGGACTCTAGTGGAAGGTACTAAAGTAGTGATCAAGATCACTCCCAACCACTAGTAGACTCTAGTGGAAGATATTAAAGGAGTGGAGGATATTGCACATGCACTTGTGGACTCTAATTACAGTTGTGGTCCTCGTTGATTCAAGTAGCTATATATACAAGCATAAGGTTAGGATAAGAGTCATCTCTCTAGAACGTGGTGGTCGTAATTGTTAGTTTCTTGCATTGGTATGAGAGCTTATATTCCAAGTATGTAGTCTACAACCGTTTCAATGGTAATTAAGTCTGAACATAGTAGATAATCCAAGTATGTAGTCTGCAACTATGTCAACAATAATCAAGTCTGTGGAAGGTGTAACATAAATGTTTACCTATCCTTAAAGGGATTTCTTAAACATGAAATCTAAAAGTATTAGAGGATGCTTAGACTTAAGTAGTAGATAGATTCCTATAAAGTCCTGGCAATGATAGCTATTTAAAGCTACAATAAGAAAGGAATCTAAAGATAAGAAATAAATAGCTCGTATCACTATAAATTGGTCAAGAACAAACCCATTGAACATGAAATTGTAAAAATTCAAGTACTTGGAATTATAAATACTTTTCATTAGAAAATGTAATCAAAGATAAATAGATATTCTATCAAGATGTTTTAATGTTTCAACTGTAAAAAGCATGATATCATGAAATGATGGTGCGAAGGAATCAAAATCTAGAATATCAAGTTAGAGGTAATTCCTGAAACTTCAAGATTCTTTTAACGAGTTGAAGTGAAAAGGTACTCTATCAAGATGTGTTTAGACTTCAAGATAAGTATCATTCACACATTAACGTGAATATAAAATAGGGTGGTATGGGACACAAGGTTTTATACTCAGATTAATGTAGGAAAGATGGTATGGGATATCGGATTGTGGGATGATTATCATTTAGTCCAAGAATGGATTTTGAAGTTAGATTTGATCTTTGAGGGAACTAAAACTTCCAAAGACAAGTTTAAATTCAAGGAGGTTAATATGTAAACCACTTAACCTAGTCCTTAAGTCTCAAGGTTGTTAAGGAAGAGGTCTTGGGCTCAATCCCCATGGGAAGTATGGAGAGAGAGTTTTGCCCAAGGAGCTTTAGAGCCTTCTAACTCAAGTGAATGTGAGTTAGCTTGAGACTAGTGAGGCTTAACATCAACCACTATTGGAATGTAGTGGTGTTGGTGTAATTCACAAGCCTATACATTTGGCTTGATGGATGCATTGAAGTCCATACACATATAGAGAAGCATAGGAACTATTGCTAGTAATTTATTACCACTTTATCTCTTGTGTAAAAGTCAAATTGACTTGGAATCTTTTGTAAACACCTACCAAAAGGATTCGTGGAAAAAGTTAGCTCTTTGATTGAAGGAATATCTCCTAGGATATAGGAGCTTAATCATAGGGAGCCAAACGTTTGAATTTGAATTCAAATTTTTACTCACTCTCTATAAAAGAGTTCATGAAAAAGTCGCGATTAGAACTCATCATTTCCGAGCTTCTCATTGTTGATTCTGAGTGTGTGTGAGGCCTACACTCTAGCCCACACCTATCTATACCATTAGGCAATGATTTTCATGCCAATGGATCTATATACAAGTGTTCATTAATACATACATTCACGTTGTTCATTTTTGAGTTCTCTGTCATACTACTTAAAAGTCTGTCACCTTGTGGAGTGCATATCTCGGTCAAACCTTCAGCAAATTCAATGATCTAAAGCTTGTTCAATTCAGCTTGAGATTATCTACATGTTGTCAAAATTTGAGGAGACTCTATTCAGCCATGTCAGAGAAATTCACGTCCAGGTGATCACTGGTCAAAGTCTGCTACAGTCCTAAAAAATCGGGGGTAAAGCTTTACTTGCTAAATTGATTTCTCTTAGCATAGTTTATCTTTTTACATAATTCCACTTAGAATAGTTAGATTGCTAAGCTAATTAGATACCCCTAAAAGCAATTTTTCCAATTCCTACTGTGCTGGTCATAATGAGCAAAAGATCTAGCAGGTGTCAAGACATAAATAGAAGGTTTTCTTGAGATTTTGAGTTTCAAAGTTATCTGTTTTGATTCAGTCATTACACACATCACTTCCAAAGTACATAGGCCATTTTATGGTTTCATTGGAAAGCTAAGGAGGTCTACTTATCAAGTCTGAAGCATTAGGGGGCTGGTACAAAGCAGGTTTGGCAGTACCTACTCAATCTCTTGGAGCATCCATCCATCTTTCCCAACAGTGGTATCAGAGCAAACTAAGGTAAAATGGGAGATGGTTTTCCTTCATTTATTGATAAATTAGACAGGAACAACTATTAGGCATGGTCTCTAAGGATGAAGACCTACCTACAAGGAAGGAGTCTCTTTGGATACACTCAGGAGATGAGGAATTGCCCTCATTCAAAACAAGAGGATTACCAACAAAGGAGGAACATGAAAAGCTCAACACATGGTGTGCTAAGGATGCATTGGCAAGGTCTTATTTACTCAACTCCATCTCTGATTTCCTTTTTCCACATATTAGGAACTGTAAGACATCCCAAGAAACTTGGGAAACCTTGTCATCTTATTTTTCCTCCAACACAAGAGCTAGGAAAAATCAGTTGTGGATTGAATTCACCACATTAAGGAAGCAACCTAAGCAAGCTGTTTCAGAGTTTGTGACCAAGATTAAAGATGTAGCAGATCAGTTAGCAAGCATAGGAGAAGAGATTGAAGAAGAACATATTGTAAGGCAAGTGATAAATGGGATCAAAGCTGATGACAAATGGGAAAGCTTCACCACTGCCATGGACCTTTACATGGACATGCAAATTCGAGATCTTACAACTCTCATGGGACAACTGTTCACTCATGAAGAAAAGCTCAACAAGAATGGAGACACATACAAAGGTAATAACTCTTCTGCTCCATATATAGATAAAAAGTCTAAAGATAAAGGCAAGAGCAAGAAGGTGGAAGATTAAGGCTCTACCTCCCAAAGCCAACTATGCAGGGAGAGGTAGATCATCAAGACGAAGGGGTAAAGGAGGTAAGCAAGGTAGGAGGAGATCCTATAACTCCTCATCATGCAACATTTGTGGTTTATCAAATCATACTACAGATGAGTGTTTCAGGAATTACAAAAATCAGAGAGGAAGAGGATACCAAAGAGGTGGATACTCACAGTCAAGAGGTGGATTCAACCATCACCAAGGTTACAACAAAAACTACAACAACAATTACAACAAAAACTACAATGGCAACTACCAAGGAGGTTTCAAATCTAGAAAGGACTACAACAACTATACAGAAGAGTAAGATGATTCTCTTCTAATCATGAACATGACTTCAAGACTACGTACAAATGATGACCACCTATTCTACATTGACTCAGGATGCTCAAATGATGTGGCTCGCAATGTAGCACTACTCCCAGATCTTGAGGAACCAAAAGGTAAGCACCAAGTACAAACAGGTCATGACACCAAGCACTCAGTAGTTAAAGTTGGAAATGTTAAGACTTGTGATGGAAATCAGAACTTGTTGAGTAGGGTACTCTATGTACCAACCATTACCAAAAATCTGATGAGTGTTGGAGAGATTGTGGAGAGAGGTTTGCAGGTTAGATTCAACCAATATGGAGCATTTGTGGAGGATCCAAGGCATGGGTTCAAGAGGATTGCTAAAGGAGAAAAATCAGGTAGACTTTTAACTTTTGAGTTAGAAGACACAAAGAATATTGCACTATACAGTTATAAAGATCAAACACTTTCAGAGCTTGAGATTTGGCACAAAAGATTAGGGCATATAGGAGAAAGAACCTTGAAACAGATATGCAGGGATCAATGTGTTATTGGAATACCCAATGTTTCCAAACATCACATGATATATAAATGTAGTGCTTGTCAATTTGGTAAGTCTCACAGGTTACCCTTCTTAAGGAGAGGTTACATGCATGAAGACTACCTAGATCTTGTCCACACAGATGTATGGAGACCAAGCAAAGACCCCTTAGTCTCAGGATCAAGGTACTATGTATCTTTTATTGATGATTATAGCAGGTGGACTATATTGTACTTCATGAAGCACAAGGATGAGGTGTTTAGTTGTTTTAAAAAATATCTTGCACTAGTTGAAAATCAGACAGGGAAGAATTTGAAGAGGCTAAGGTCAGATGGAGGAGGTGAGTATTTCTCCAATGAGTTTGAAAACTTCTTGCAGGACAGAGGCATTAAAAGAGAAATCACCACAAGGTATTCTCTTGAACAGAATGGGGTAGCTGAGAGAAGAAATAGGTTGATTGTTGAGACAGCTAGGTCTATGTTGAATGAAAAAAGGTTACCTAACTATCTATGGGCAAAGAGTGTTTCTACTACCACTTACCTCGTAAATAGATTACCATCTAAGTCCCTTGATAGGATGACACCCTATGAAGCATGGCATGGCAAGAGACCCTCACTTGACCATTGCAGGATATTTGGATGTATAGCATATGTACACATTCCTTCTCAGATAAGAGGTAAGCTAGACCCAAAAGCTGAGAAGTGCATCTTTATTCGATATGATCTAAATAAAAAAGGATACAGGTTTTATAACCCTTCCAATAAGGGATTCATGGTGAGTAGAGATGTTGTCTTTGATGAAAATGATTTTTGGTATGAGAATGAATGCAGGAAGGTTAAACTACCCTATGATTCGGAAGAGGAGTTTCCAAGTCTTGCAAAGGAGGAACCTACTCAAAATGAAGACTCAAGTTCAGATGATGAAGACAATATCAACCTTGAAGAGTTCAAAGCATGGAAGTCCAAGGGCAAAATGAAGATGAAGAAGCTTGAAGACATACCTGAATCTTCAAATCAGTCAATCAGAAGATCACAAAGAGAGAGCAAGAAACCTATCAGATATGGGTATGATACATCTCTTGTTACTAAACACTCTATTTATCTTGCCACAGATTTGTCAATTGAAGAACCAGGATCATATAAAGAAGCCATAACCAAGACAGAATGGAAAGAAGCTATGGATGAGGAGATTGAAGCACTCAAGGAGAGTGATACATGGGAGTTAGTACCCAAGAAGGAATCCATGAAGGTAATAGGATCAAGATGGATCTATAAACTTAAAAGAAATTCTGATGGGTCAATTAATAGGTACAAAGCCAGATTGGTACCCAAGGGTTTTGCACAAACCCAAGGCATTGACTATGAAGAGACATTCCCTCTTGTGGCCAAGATTCCAACTATCAGAGTGTTGGTAAGTGTGGCTGCATCAAAAAATTGGAACATATACCAATTGGATGTCAAGAATGCCTTCTTGAATGGATGGATTTCAGAGGAGGTATATATGTCACAACCTCCTAGCTATGAGGACCCTAAGAATGTAACATATGTTTGCAAATTGAAAAAAGCTTTATATGGATTGAAGCAGGCACCTAGGGCATGGAATTACAGGTTAAATACATACCTTCAAGACCAAGGTTTTGTCATGAGCAAGGCAGATACTTATCTATTTATCAAGAGAAGTAATTAAGAGGTAATATACCTTTGTGTTTATGTTGATGATATCATACTTACAGGTAATGATGTCAATGGAAACAGACAAATCAAGAGCCAGATGATGAAGGAGTTCAAGATCAATGATCTTGGTCTACTAAAATATTTTGTTGGGCTTGAGTTTGTCTATACTAACTCTGGAATATACATTACTCAGAAAAAATACATACAGGACATGTTGAAGAAGTTTCATTTGCAGGATGCCAAAGTAGCAAGTACTCCAATGGAGGTAAACCTAAAACTAAGTGCCCATGAAGGTGATGAAGTTAATGACATTACAGGTTATCAAAGTATGGTGGGTAGCTTGAATTATGCCACCTTAACAAGGATAGATATTGCATATGGAGTTAGTGTGCTAAGTCAGTTTAGGCACAAGCCAAGGATACCTCACTTAGAGGCTGCCAAGAGAATCTTGAAGTATCTCAAGGGTACACAACATCATGGTTTGTATTTTCCTTACACTTTAGACATTGATATCAAGATCTATTCAGATGTAGATTGGGTAGGATGCAAGGATGATAGGAGGAGCTCTTCTGGATACATTTCTTTTGCAGGTGATAAGCCAATATCATGGTCTTCGAAGAAGCAACCTACTGTTGCTTTTTCTTCCACAGAGCAGAGTATAGAGGACTGGCTAATGCCACACAAGAAGCCATATGGATTAAGCTTTTCTATACAGAATTGGGTTTGTATACTAGGGCACCAATAATCTTTGGAGATAATACAAGTTCACTTCACCTTGTAGCTAATCCTATCTATCATGCTAGGACCAAACATATAGAGGTCCATTACCATTATGTGAGAGAGAAGTTGTTAAGCAAGGATATTCAAGTGACCTATGTATCAACCAATATGCAGTGTGCAGATTTATTGACTAAAGCCTTGGATGGAACCAAATTTGCAGGTTCAAAGCAATGATTGGATTGCAAGATATACATGAAGATTGAAGATGAAGACCAAGCCAAAATTTTTGGCTTGAGGGGGAGCTATTGGTGTAATTCACAAGCCTACACATTTGGCTTGATGGATGCATTGAATTCCATACACATATAGAGAAGCATAGGAACTATTGCTAGTAATTTATTACCACTATATCTCTTTGTAAAAGTCAAATTGACTTGGAATCTTTTGTAAACACCTACCAAAAGGAGTCGTGGAAACATTTAGCTCTTTGATTGAAGGAATATCTCGGATATAGGAGCTTAATCATAGGGAGCCAAAAGTTTGAATTTGAATTCAAATGTTTACTCACTCTCTATAAAAGAGGTCATGAAAAAGTCACGGTTAGAACTCATCATTTCCGAGCTTCTCATTGCTGATTCTGAGTGTTTGTGAGGCCTACACTCTAGCCCAAACCTATCTATACCATTAGGCAATGAGTCAAAGAGTCGGGTGGTGGAAGATACTTCTTCCCTCAAGAACATAAAATAAGTCGTGAATCTCATTCCAAGGAATACCTTGCACACTTTTGCAAGCAAGCTGCTCTTATACCCTAGATTCATCTGGATCTCACATATCGTTGATTTGGACTCTATGAAGGCCAAGGTATTTTTCATTGTGTCAATTTTACCACACTAAATAATCTTCTCAAACATGCCTTTGCAAAGTATGGGTTTTTTGTGTTGGAAAACAATGTCACAAAATCCATTTAGGGTAGTCCAAAATCCATTTAGGGTAGTCCAAAATCCATTTAGGGTAGAAATCCTAATTTTGGTATGCAGTCATTTTCGGCACAAAAATGGGTAAAGTTTTTATGAGCCTATCTTGTAGAGCTTGAAGAGAGCTTTCCAATGGTATATGATATTCAATCATCAGAGATCATATTTGGTACAAAACCCTACTTTAATTTTCGTTGATTTAGGGTTTTGACCTCATATGATAGCTCTTGGCATGCGGATCATAAAAATATTGTCAGATCATTCATGAGGTAGTCAGAAGTGTGAAAAAGTAGGTCAAGAAGTTATTTTTAAAGTTAGCTAAAAGCAACTTTAAAAACAAAGAAAGCTCACTTAAAATAAAGCAAAAGCAATTTGGAAAGTGATGTGATTAAAATAAAGCGCTTTTTTGTGAGTTTTTTGCATGAAGCTTTCAAACCTATATAAGAGAGTCTTGGATCACTTTGTTAGATATCACACACCAATTTGCAATGCTAGTTTTGGTCCCTCATTAGAGGTGGTACTCTAGCACCTATGGGGCAGTCGTGGTGCACTCTAGGAGCATGTTGAGAAGTAGTTATGGAGTTCTTCTTGGAGAAGAGTGTGCTCACACTCTTGCTTACTAAGAGGACTTATCTATCAAAAGCTTGGTGTTATGTATCAGCCATGTACATAATGAATTGGAAGATTGTCTTCTACATGATGATTTTAGTTTATTTCAAAGACATTGGATGGTGGTTAACCTAAGATTTGCATCTGATGCTAAGAATTCAGATACATATTCTCTTTATGCACACATGTACTACTTGGAGTTTATGGAGGCAGTGGCATCCATATAAGGAGGAGTCCTATTCGGCATATCTAAAGGAGAATCTGTACATGTATGCTTCATGCATATTTGGATGAGGTGTTAGAGAAGATATGCTCATATGAGTTTGAGGATTTCTGGTAGAAAACTTGTTAGCATTGTTTGCTACTTTTGTAAGTATGTGATCTTTTAACACACATATCTGATTTAGGGTCTTCTTTAGCCTAAGTTCATATGAGGGTTTGCTGATTATCAGTTTTAGACTCATCCTTCCTCTTTCTATCACTCATATTCACTCTTCTACAACCTATTAGGTCACACATCTCATATATATTCAGATTTCTGTCCATACATCGGAATATGTTCATTACATTTGTACATTCACTCATCCATCTATTTCTGTTCATATAGAGTGGTTGAGAGTTTTGCTCCCACATTGTAAATTGACATTTCTATATATGATAGTGTGAGTAACTAGTGGCTTAAGTAACACTTTAAACATGTATTCTAATCTTTGTCTATCTTTGTCTCATCATTTGTATGATTAAGTGTGGTATGTTCATGTTTTGTCAATATTGGAAGATTTCTGGAATCTGTGTTGTAGATATTGGACTATGGAACCATGGACCTATGGTATTAGTTATGGGCCTACTAAATTTCCAACATTTTGAGGAATCCCACCTCTCCCTAAACCCCCCATGATTGAGAATCTCTAATAGCAAGATGATTGGATTTTATATTTATATCGTCCTAAATTTGGAGTATTTCTTACTACATCACTTTTGCAATATGGACATTTGATTTCCTCAATTATGTCTGTTTATATGTTTTCTTGCAAAGTAGACATATTTTGGATACATTTGTTGAAAAATGGCTGATAAAAGCATGGCGAAATATGGATATCTCATGGGCCCAATTGATATTTAGGAAAAAATAATGGCATGCCTGTTCCTAAGGTACCTAGGTGGAAAGAGCATGATTTCCTCACCTTGTTCTTCTTCCCATTTCTAGTTACCCCCAAAGGATCCCCTTTGGCATGTTCATTGTGGAAAAAATTGGAACAATATGAACCTTACCTAAAGATGAATGATAAATGGAAGTGGGATTGTTGGATTAAGTAACATGACGATCTGGTTCCCATTCAAGATTATTAGAGATCTTGGCTAGGACTAAGTTCAAATAGTGAAGGCATTATGGAACAAGGGATTTTTCTTGTGGAAGAATCTATGGAACCTTGATAGAAGACACTAGATCATGTTAAAAGACATTCTTGGGGACTGAGAAGTGAACTATCATGATTGGTCTATGCTAAGACTCAAAATGGGTGCTTGGGACTCTGTGAAGGCCACCCTTCTTCAAGGCAAGGATCCCCCTTGGACACATCATATAAAATGGCACAATGAAAATAGCTTGGATAAGATTCCCAATGCATAGACTAATAAGGATTTGTATTCCACACTTAATAGGAAGTGGTATCCAAATCGGACGAATATTAGATTGGACTTCAGGTTCCATGACCTTTGGCATCCCCTAATTGGGAATATTAAAGTGGTACTTATGTGGCAAATTCTCCATCATGGAATATGGACCAATGTCAAATTCAACAAAATGTATGGAGCCACTCTTTTCTTTAAGCAATTTGTCAATGTGAGAGAAGACATGGGACACCTTTTCTTCTAGTGCCCCAAGAGCCTCTTGGTGTGGGAAATAGGGGGGAGAATTCTCTCCCTAGAAACTCATTTTAACTTGAAAGAAACTATGGTTGGTGAAGCGATTGGTGGCTTGATGACATTGTGGAATGCCCTTAGAGGAGAAGCTCTTGTGAAAATTTTGAAAGAAACATGCACCACCAGTTTTGGAAAGAATCCTAAAGTGTGGTCATTTGACAAAACCTTGAACCTATTAGGGAGAAGAATCAAGAATTGTAAAATGTTTCCTCCCTTAAACTTTTCATGGGGCATTCGTTTGGGAGGCCAACTAGTTATAAAAATAGATTGGTTCCTTATGTAGGGAACGAAAATATAATTAATTTGCTTGTAATAAAGGTCAAAGACTCTAATTTAAAAAATATTGTAACATAGGATAAAGAATATGACTATATTTGGGTCATCATTTGGGTTCCCTACCCCTACTATGTGGGATAAGGGGGATCCCATGTGTACTTTGTGTAGAGAGTACATGCACGGAAGCAAAATGGAAAGAAGAGTGTACTCACAAAACAAAGAGTGTGTGACACTCAAAATAAGTAGAACATGAAATGGGTAAACACATGTGGATTAGAAATGAGCTTGCCAAGAGCATGGAGTAGGCCCCTCAATCTTCTAACCAAATACAAATGGGGGAGAGGCCCTCCTTATATAGATTTGGGAGGGGCTCTCCAAGGTACATCTCATGTGGGATAATTCCCCTAAAAGGAGAATGAATACAACTCGTAGAAGCAAATAGCAGGGTACCCAAATACAATGGATATAATATAACATGGAAATATAATGGAAATGCAATGAAATAGAGTGACTCCAAGATACAAAAGGGAGATGCATTCTCATATTCTCAACACCCCCTCTACAACTCCATTTTGTAGAGTATGGAGATTGTTGGTATGAGAGAAAGGTCCACCAAGAATATGTTAGCAATAGTAGCACGAGCACCAAATAGGAAGTCTTCATCCAGGAGTCCATAGCCTCCAAGTGGGATCAACCATGCAGGATCGCTAGGTACTCCATAAGATGTCCACTAGATGGATCAAGCGGATGCTCCAGAGGTACGTCACCAACGAGGTATAGGAATGGACAAGATCTCACTGGACGAGATCACCTCCATGCATGATAGGCAGGATGAATCCATGTGGTACATAGGAACCTTTCACAATATCCACCATGAGATGTGTATCACCAAGAAGTAGGTCCTCCAAGAGTGAAACATAAAGCATGAAGCATAAAATCATATTCATATGGTTGTACATCTGTATGTTGTAGTTCTCCATGGAGTGTACAAAGTCCTATTGTGTATCGACAGGACCATGGAAGCCCCTTTTGAACTGAGAAGTTGTCTCATAATAGGATCCAACTCAGTGATGAATCCAAGTAGATGCAGGAGTGTCTTGTGGTAGATAAATGGATGATGGACTCCATGAATGGAAGAGTACATGCTTAGAATGTTGTTATCGATGAGGTATGTGGACTCTCTAAGATAGGAATGGAAAATATTGAGTCACTGATCCTGGAGTGATGCCCAATTCAAGATGAGGCTAAATATAAGCCTTTGATGGTATGATAGGTATAGCCATCTGAGATATAAGCTGAGATGATATCTCAGATTCCTCGTGCTCCAAAAATGTACCATGATCACGAAAGTCATGTACAAAGAGGGCATGCTCCACATAGTGTGACTGCTCAAAACTAGAGTGATCCCCCTCTGAATTACAAATGGAAGGATCCAAAAGGGATAAATACTTAGAGGATTCATCAAAGGTGTAGTCTTTGGTTACTGGAACTGAGTGACTCTTTGGGTCATAGAGTTTGTATCCCTTTTGTCCATCAATATACCCGATGAAAATATAGTGCTTAGGCTGATCATCATCATGGCCTTGGACATAGGCATCACTTCTAAAAACCTTTTGTTCTAAATATGTATGGCTCTCTGTACTGCTTCACCCCAAAACTTTAGTGGAAGTTGCTTTTGACTAAGCATAACTTTGGCCATGTATATCACACTTTAACTCTTCTATAAGGCAATACCTTGTTGAGTATCTTGCATTGCTTGATACTTGATTCCATGTTGCTTCAAGTATTCGAAGAAGTTGTGCTTGACAAAGCTACTATCTCCATCAGATTGGATGATCTTTAGAGAACTTGGAAAGTCTTCTTCAACTACTTGTGTCCACTCCTTAAAGTTGGAAAGAGCATCCTTTATATGCTTGAGTGACTAAACCCATGTGTATCTAGTGAAGTCATCTACAAGCAAGAAGAAGTAGATTGACCCACTTAGAGAAGGTGTATGCATAGGTCCACAAATGTCAGCATGGACTAATGCCAAGGGTTTATTTGTAGAAGTGGATGCTTCTATAGGTAAAGGGGTAATTGTTCTCTTGGCACATGCTTTGTAATTCAATTCCACTTGTGCGATCTTGGGTAAACCCTTGACAAGATGATGGGAAGAGATTTTAGTTAAGCAAGAGGTATGTCCAAATCGGCAATGCCACAATCTAAGACTTGAATCTTTGGCCATAAAACTAGAAAGCTTGTAGAGACCTTTGTCTTCATATCCTTGAGCTATCACTTCATGGGATTCACGACTAATGACTTGAACTTTTTTGTGATTGAATTGAACTGTCATGTTACACTTTGTGATGGCCTTCACTGAGAGAAGATTTTTACAAAGGCTTTATACTTAAAGGACATCCTTGAGTGATGTGGTCTCGCCTTCAGAGCCAATGACTTGAACTTTCCCTCTTCCTTGACCTTTATGCTCTTCAAACTCATGAAAATCATCTTTGTCATGGCACATGTGGGATGAAGCACCACTATCAAAAATTCATTCTTTCTTGAGAGTGGTTTCCACAAGATCTTTGTGTTCACTCATGAGAAATAGGTCTTCACGTGTGTAGTGAGAATGATGTTCCCTCTTTGAATTAGACTTAGAATTGTCCTTGTTCTTTTTCTTGAAGCAATATTTCTCTATGTGGCTATGCTTGCCACAAAAGTTGCAAGTGAACTTCTTTTTTCCTTTCTCCTTTGATTCTTGATTGCCTTTTTGCCCTTCGTGTTTGGGGGAAGTGGCTTTAGCCTTCATGGCTATTTCTTGGGTAGCGTGCGTATGTTGCTAAGAGTCATGAAGAAGCAGCAGTCTCCTTACTTCTTCCTAAGTAAGTGCTTGCTCTTGATTGTACAAGGTTGTTACAAAGGTTTCATACGACCTAGGTAGTTTGTTAAGTGACCTCATGGCCATATCCTCATGACCTAGGTTGCTAGTCCTCAAACTGTGCTATGACTTTGGTGATTGTATCTTGTGGCTGAATAGTTAGGTTATAGAATTTTTCTTCTAAAGCATAGATCTTCGAGGGTGTTTAACCTCTGTATAGGACCGCTAAAGTATCCCAAGCCTCCTTAGATGTTTTACATGCCATGATGTGCCCTTTGGTCAGTTCATCATAGGCAAGTAAAAGTTGGCCTAATGCCCTTTTATCCTTAACATTCCACATATGTCATGAGTCTAGGTTGTTGACCTTATTGGGCTCAAGTTCAGACCCATCAACTACATCATGAAGGAGATTGGTGTACAGATACTCTCTCATTACATCATTCCAAAGATTATATTTTTACCCATTTAATCTTTCATCCTTGGTCATGATTATGGGTATGAAGGAAGGTAAGAAATTGGCCATAGATTAGGTGCTGGCTTCACTCTTAGACATTACAAAGTTTGAGTGAGCTTGTGTGTTTTGCAAGAATTAGTGTCAAATGTTTACAAACACTTGCAAAGACACTTGTGTGGTATGAAATGACTTGAAAATAATCACAAACATTGAAATGCTTGGCACCACATTAGAAATCCTTTAGAGAGAGGGAGAGGGCTTGGATAGCCCTACTCTTGCACAACAATTGAAGTAGACACAACAACTCAATCACTTTGTGGGTGGGCTTAGACTAGCCTCCAACCCACAATTTCACACACACAAAAGATTCTTCTTATATTCATGTTGTTACAAGATGAGTCACTTAGTGCTTTGATTGTGCCAAAGTGGAAGTGGAAACCATTGAACAAGTACAAAATAGCTTTTTTTAGTAAAGTAGAGGAAAGAGGTAAATATTTAGAAAAAATGCATCAAATATTGAGGTGTGAGGCTCTTGGACAATTTACAATGTGGTTCCTTTAAAGGGTGCCTAAGTAGAAGTTGTTATGAGATTGCTGACTTCGGAGCATGTGTGAGCTTTCATTGTGTGTTTTTCTTTTTTATTTATTTAATGTAAGAAAATTATTATGCGCAAATTTCAACATTCAAACTCACCTGCAGGGAATAAGGGTCGATAGTCACATTTTGTGCAATATAACGTATATAAGTCACATGGCAGTGACAACAGTGGGCTAATCAAGGGGTATGTGCACGAGAATGTTGCCACATAGAATACCATTCATAATCTGAATGCGCTCTTTAAAACTTACTCTGCTTCCATCGACTGCTAGACCACTACAAATATGACGAGCTTGGAGCACTGTAGTACTCAGAGGCATTCAGGGAGTGATGTGATTAATAATTACTGTCACTTTTGAGTCCTGCAAGTTTAGAGATTCTATAGAGAGAGAGAGAGTAAAATCAATGCATTTTCTTATAGTGAACTAAATGTAGACCTCAAACGTGTTGTAACATCAAGCTTACACTATATTTGAGGTGGATTTGATCTACATCAAAAGTTATGGGTTGGATTACATCGAAAGAATATCTGTTGGAGAGTTCTTTTACTTATACTTATCTATTCTCTTTTTTAAAAATATTTCTCATGGATCTTTTACCATTCTGAAGGCCTAGATCTTTACACATGTAAATGTAGAAAGATAGAGCCCTAATTCCACGAATTTTTGGTGCTTGTGTTGCATCCAATCAATCAATGAATGACCTAAAAGTAGATCAAACTAGATTTTCACTTTTCCTAGATTGCAGGAAAGTGAATTGATTCCCTCCAACAACTCTTACCACCTTTGTTTGAATTCAAAAACCACTTGTAGAAGTCTTGGATCACTTCTAGCGTCTATATAAAGACCTCAAATCATTTTTACAATACATGGAAGCAATATACATACTCTTGTGACCATCATTGTCTTGTGCCTTCATTTTTTTCCATCATCTTCTTCACCAACAGTAAGATTGCAGAGGTTGTTGCTCTCTATATAAAGATTCAAATTGGATGACACATAAATCATTGGAAAATTATTAGTATCTAGTTTACACCTATAAATTTGCATAGCATTTGGTTTTGTAAGCATTTGAAGATCATTGTATCATCCATAGATAGTAAGTTTTTTGAGCTAGTCGATGTGCAAACCTATCTGTTTTGTACTGACTCTTTCTCCTTGATTCTCATAGTACATAATTCATTTTATTTCACTTATATCATGCCTATAAGGTCTATTTAAGTCTCCATAAGCTCAAAGGCTGGTCTTGTGACAGTTGGTTGGACTATACTTTTTTGCCTCAAAACTCACTTTTCCACCTTCTACAAGCTTCTCCAAGTTCTTTCAAAATGATGTTCTTGAAACATGATTCATATAAATTTCACAAAGATAAATTTATTTTCTTATGCATGCTCTACCTTTGTCTGATATAGCATATCTCTTAATTCTTTCATCTTCATGTTTTCAACTACAAAACATGATTAGATTAGGTCTAGAGAGAGAATATAAAACGTGTCATTCCTTATTTTTTCCTACATGCATAAGATAACCTAATTATTCATTCTAAACATTATCCCCACAATGTAATTCTAAAAGTTAAAAACATGAATTATCTCACTATTGAAAGGCATATTACAATTCTTCCACCTTTTAAGAACTTTATCGTGAGAGTTACAAAGAAGGATAATGTGCCAAAAGATCATCTACGTTCACTCAAGTCAAATCTTTAAGTGCATATGTGTGTTGTTTCACCAAAATCTCTACTATAGATCTATTTCTAGGTAAATTTTTCCCTCGTATCTAACACTATTTGAGGTCAAAGCTCAAAAGAGGCATCATGTTTCAGCTTAAATTTATACTTGAAAACATTAGCAACATTAGCCACATATGTTTTAAGTAAGCTAACATTAAATACATAATGTACATTCAAATGTTCAAGTAATTCCAACAAATAGCAAGAGATCTAATCTTTCTCAAAAATTGAAAAGGACTTATGTATCATGGAGAAAATATATGATCCTTCCCTAGAAACAAGTTCATTCATTGAGGATTGACTTTTAGAAATACCATGCCATCTGATTGAAATTAAAGTGGTCTTCTCTTCAAATCCTAGAATTCCTCTTTTCTATTGTGAGCTTATTTTATGTTGTTCTTAATTTTTTCCAATTCCTTCATCCATCTTCTTAAGAAATTCTTTAGATACTTCTATTTTATTGAGAAAACAAGAAAACAAAAATGTATTCAAATAGTTATAACCATACATAGCCTCAAACAAAGTCATTTTATATAGATGCATGCCATGGAATATTGTATGCAAACTCCACTATGGGTAAATATTAGCTCCAATTATGGTGCTTTTCATTCACGTACATAACAAACATATCTTCAAAATCATGCACTTGAATAGAAATAGAGAATTCGTCTTTTGTTTTAAAGTACCTAAAAAGACAGCTTTTTTTGTCATGTAACTCAAAAATAGTGAGGAACTAGGTTA
>CM035425.1:154995852-155000852 GCA_020310875.1 Ceratopteris richardii | reverse complement strand
TGAAGTAGCACTCACACACAATGAGTTACAATGATCAAAATGACTCGGGGAGTGAGCTGAAGTGGCAGGACTAATCGCGACTTTTTGATTGTGTCTTTTATAGAGAATGAGTTGAGATTTGAATTTGAATTCAAATTCAAATCTCCTATATTCTCTACTCTAGAATTAAGGAGATATTCTCTCCAATCATTCCACCCAAAAAATCCACGACTTAATCAATTAGGTGTGATGTAAATGAATGCCAAGTCATATAGACCTTTTTACAATGAGTAAAAGATAATAACTCATAAGTATGAGTTCCTATGCTTTATCCTTCATGTAGAGATATCCTTCAAGGGTTCCAAGTCCATCTTCCAAGGTTCCAAGATTCCAAGCCAATGTGTGAAGGCTTGATATGCACCAACAGCTCCCCCTCAAGCCAAACACTTTGGCTTAAGTTTTCTTCTTCATTCTTCAATTACTTCCTGCAATCCAATCATAGATTTGAATCTGCATAACTTGTTTCCATCCAATGCCTTTGTAAGTAAATCTGCACATTGCATATTAGTAGATACATATGTCAATTGTATATCTTTACTTAGCAATTTCTCTCTCACATAGTGGTAATGAACCTCTATGTGTTTTGTTCTGGCATGATAGATTGGATTTGCTGCAAGGTGAAGAGAACTAGTGTTGTCTCCAAATATGATAGGTGGTCTTGTGAGTAGACCTAACTCTGTATATAGAAGCTTCAACCAGATAGCTTCTTGAGTAGCATTTGCAAGCCCTCTATACTCTGCTTCAGTGGATGACAATGCCACTGTAGGTTGCTTCTTAGCTGACCAAGAGATAGGCTTATCTCCTGCAAAACAAACATACCCTGAGGTGCTTCTCCTATCATCCTTGCATCCTGCCCAATCTGCATCTGAGTAAACTTTTATGTCAATATCTGATGTATAAGGAAAATACAAACCATGACTTTGAGTTCCCTTGAGGTACTTCAAGATCTTCTTAGCTGCCTCTAGGTGAGGTATCCTTGGTTTGTGCATGAATTGACTAAGCACACTTACTCCATATGCTATGTCAATTCTTGTCAAGGTAGCATAGTTTAAGCTACCCACCATACTTTGGTATCCTGTAAGGTCTTTGATTTCTTCTCCTTCATGAGCACTTAGCTTTTGGTTAACCTCCATTGGAGTAGTAGATACCTTGGCATCCTGCAAACCAAATTTCTTGACCATATCCTGTACATACTTCTTTTGAGTGATGTAGATACCTGAATTTGTATAGATCAATTCAAGACCTAGGAAATATTTTAGTAATCCAAGATCACTAATCTTGAATTCTTTCATCATCTGTCCCTTGATGTGTCTAATCCCATTGACATCATTACCTGTAATGATGATGTCATCAACATAGACACATAAGTAGATTACCTCTGTACTACTTCTCTTTATGAATAGAGAAGTGTCTGCTTTGCTCATCACAAATCCTTGGTCTAGGAGGTAGGTGGTCAATCTGTAATTCCATGCTCTAGGTGCCTGCTTCAAACCATACAGAGCCTTCTTCAATTTACAAACATAATGTACCTTTTTTGGATCTTCATAGCCAGGTGGTTGTGACATGTAGACTTCTTCAGATATCCATCCATTCAAGAATGCATTCTTCACATCCAATTGGTACATATTCCAATTCTTGGATGCAGCTACACTCACCAAAACTCTGATAGTTGGCATCTTGGCCACAGGAGAAAATGTCTCCTCATAATCAATGCCTTGGGTTTGTGCAAAACCCTTGGCTACCAACCTAGCTTTGTACCTGTTAATTGTTCCATTTGAATTCTTCTTTAATTTGTAGATCCATCTGGATCCTATTACCTTCATAGAATCCTTCTTGGGTACCAAGTCCCAAGTATCACTTTCTTTGAGAGCTTCTATCTCCTCATCCATGGCTTCTCTCCATTCTGGCTTTGTAATTGCTTCTTCATAGGTACCTGGTTCTTCATTCAACAAGTCTTTTGCAAGATATACAGAATGTTTAGTTACAAGTGATGTGTCATACCCAAACCTGATAGGCTTCTTCTTCTCTCTCTGAGATCTTCTCACTGCTTGAGTAGAAGTTTCTGGCATATCCTCTAGTTGCTTCATCTTCATCTTCCCTTTGGACTTCCAAGCTTTGAACTCTTCAAGGTTTATTGTATCATCATCTGAGCTTGAATCTTCTTGCTGAGTTGGCTCTTCTTTGGTGAGCTTTGGAAAATCTTCCTCCATGTCATAGGGTAGACTTACTTTCCTGCATTCATTCTCATACCATGAGTCATTCTCATCAAATATGACATCTCTGCTTACCTTGAACCCTTTGTTTGTGGGGTTGTAGAATCTGTATCCCTTTTGGTTCAAATCATAACCAATGAAGATACATTTCTCAGCCTTGGGGTCTAGCTTTCCTCTTACCTGTGAGGGAATGTGCACATATGCTACACAACCAAAGATTTTGCAATGATCCAGAGAGGGTCTCTTACCATGCCATGCTTCATATGGTGTCATGCCATCAAGTGATTTGGATGGCAACCTATTGATGAGATAAGTGGCTGTGGATACACTTTCTGCCCATAGGTAATTAGGCAATTTTTTTTCATTGAGCATAGACCTAGCTGTTTCCACTATAAGTCTATTCCTTCTTTCTGCTACCCCATTTTGTTCAGGTGAGTACCTTGTAGTGATCTCCCTTTTGATGCCTCTTTCCTGCAAGAAATCTTCAAACTCATTGGAGAAGTACTCTCCTCCACCATCTGACCTTAGCCTCTTCAAGCTTCTACCTGTTTGATTCTCAACAAGTGCAAGATACCTCTTGAAACAATTAAATACTTCATCTTTATGCTTCATAAAGTATAAAATGGTCCACCTGCTATAGTCATCAATGAAGGACACATAATACCTTGAACCAGAAATGGAAGGGTCCTTACTAGGTCCCCAAACATCTGTGTGTACCAAGTCTAGGTAGTCTTCATGCATGAAACCTTTCCTTGAGTAGGGTAATCTGTGAGACTTACCAAATTGACATGATCCACATTTGTAAATCATGTGTTGCTTGGATACATTAGGTATCCCAAGCACACATTGATCCCTGCACATTTGCTTAAGAGTCCTTTCACCTATGTGCCCTAATCTCTTATGCCATATCTCTAACTCTGAAAGTGTCTGATCCTTGTAATTATACAAAGCAATGTTTTTTGTATCTTCTAGCTCAAATGTAAATAATCTACCTGATTTCTCCCCTTTGGCTATCCTTCTGAATCCTTGTTTTGGGTCCTCCACATATGCTCCATGTTGTGTGAATCTGACCTGCAAACCTTTCTCCACAATCTGACCAACACTCATTAAATTCTTAGTTATTGTTGGTACATAGAGTACCCTGCTTAATAGGTTCTGATTACCATCACATGTCTTCACATTTCCAATTTTGACAACAGAGTGTTTAGTGTCATCACCTGTTTGTACCTGATGTTTGCCCTTGGGCTCTTCCAAATCAGAAAGTAGTGCCACATTGCCAGCTACATGGTTAGAACATCCTGAGTCAATGTAAAATAAATGATCATCATTTGTACCTATCTTGGAGGTCATGTTCATGATCAATAAGGAGTCATCCTGCTCCTCTGTGTAGTTGTTGTAGTCTTTTCTATTTCTAAATCCACCTTGGTAGCTTCCATTGTGGTTGTTGTTGTAGTTGTTGTTGTATTGGTTGTTGTACCCATTGTAGCTTTGATGTTGGTTGAATCTGCCTCTTCCTTGAGAGTATCCACCTCTTGAGTATCCTCTTCCTCTCTGATTTTTGTAGTTCTTGTAGCATTCATCTGTGGTATGATTGGACAATCCACAGATGTTGCAAGGTGATGAGTTGTAGGGTCTCCCCCTACCTGACTTACCTCCTCTGCCTCTTCCTCTAGATGACCTACCTCTCCCTGCATAATTGGCTTGAGAGGTAGAGCCTTCTTCATCCTGTTTCTTCTTGCCTTTATCTTTAACTTTCTTATCAGTATAGAGAGCAGAGGGGTTATTACCTTTTGATTGATCTCCAGCTTTGGTGAACTTTGCTTCATGTGTAAATAGTTGGCCCATGAGTGTTGTGAGATCAGGAGTATGCATGTCCATGTAGAGGTCCATTGCAGTGGTGAAACTTTCCCACTTGTCATCTGCCTTGAGTCCATTTGTCACTTGCCTGACTATTTGCTCCTCTTCAATTTCCTCTCCAATGCTTGCTAGTTGGTCTGCCACATCTTTGATCTTTGTCACATAATCTGAGACTGATTGTTTGGGCTGCTTCCTAAGTGTTGTGAACTCTATCCATAATTGATTCTTCCTAGCCCTTGTGTTGGAAGAAAAGTAATTTGACAAGGTTTCCCAAGTCTCTTGGGAAGTCTTACAGTTCCTTACATGAGGTAAAAGAAAGTCAGATATAGAGTTTAAGAGATAAGACCTTGCCAAAGCATCCTTTGCACACCATTGGTTGAGTCTTTCATGCTCATCCTTTGTAGGTAGTCCTCTAGTCTTGAATGAGGGCAACTCCTCATCTCCTGATATGTATCCAAATAGACTTCTCCCTTGTAGATAAGTCTTCATTCTTAATGACCAAGCTTGATAATTGTTCCTGTCCAATTTGTCAATGAAGGAAGGGAAACCATCACCCATGATTACCTTCTTTGCTCTGATACCACTGTTGAGAGTGATGGATGGATGCACTCAGGAAATCAGTTGGTGCTGCAAAACCTGCTTCACACCTGCCCTCTTTACTCTTTATATATGCTTAGTACACAAGCTTAGCTTCCAAATGACACAAAGAAACCATATATGTACTTTGGAAATGGTTTGAGTAAAGATCAAACCAAAACAGATAACTTGGTACTTCAAAATCAAGAAAAAACTTTCTATTCCTGTAGTGATACCTGCTCAGACTTTTACTCAGTGTGTCCAGCACACTTAAAATTGAAACAATTCCTTTTGGGAGTATCAATAAACCTTAGT
>CM035425.1:154980852-154985852 GCA_020310875.1 Ceratopteris richardii | reverse complement strand
TCTATCTTTTTGAGAGTGATCTATCTTTTTGAGAGTGATCTTCCAAGGTACATAGGGTGTCTAATACATCCATTGGCAAGCTAAAAGGGCCCACCACATACTCTTGGAGTTCATTTGGTTGGTGTAGATCAAGGATTTGGCAACACCTCTTCATCTTCAAGCACATACCTATCCATCTCTTCAGAGTGGTATCAGAGCAAGGTTGGACAACATGGCAGATGGATTTCCTTCATCAATTGAAAAATTGGATAGAGTTAATTACTCAACTTGGTCATTAAGGATGGAAGCTTATCTCCAAGGTAGAAGTTTATATGGTTATGTGGCTGGAGATGAAGTTATGCCAAGTTTCAGGAACAAAAGTCAACCAACACAAGAAGAGCAAGAAAGATTGAGCACATGGTGCTCCAAGGATGCACTTGCAAGGTCTTATCTCCTCAACTATATCTCAGGTTTTTTGTTGCCTCACATTAGAAGTTGTAAGACATCTCAAGAAGTGTGGGATGCACTTGAAGCCTTCTTCTCTTCAAGTACCAAAGCTAGGAAGCATCAACTATGGCTGGATTTCACAACTCTTAAGAAAGCTCCCAAACAAAATGTGACTCATTTTGTCACAAAGCTCAAGGACATATCGGATCAGTTGGGAAGCATTGGAGAGGTAATAGATGAAGAGAAAATTGTAAGGCAGGTCATCAATGCCTTGAAGGCAGATGACAAGTGGGAAGCATTCACCATAGCTATGGATTTGTACATGGACATGCATGTACCTGATTTCAATACACTCATTGGACAACTACTTACTCAAGAGGAAAAGCTTATCAAAAATGGAGAAAACTCTAAAGGTAATCAATCTTCAGCTTTATACACTGATAAAAGCAAGTCCAAAGATAACAAAGGAAAGGCAAAGAAAGTGGATGATGAAGCAGGTACATATCAAGCTAACTATGCAGGTAGAGAAAGACATGGCAGAGGTAGAGGAAGAGGAGCTAGACAAGGCAGGGGGAGATCCCAAGTCTTCAACCCATGTTCTATTTGTGGATTAACTAATCATACAACTAAAAATTGCTTTAGGAATTCCAAGAATCAAAGAGGCAAAGGATACAATAGAGGAAGTTATGGCTACTCAAGAGGAAGGTTCAACAATTATCATGGAAACTACAACAACTACAATCATTCAAACTATCAAGGACGATACAAAGGAAGGAGAGACTTCAATAACTACACAGAAGACTCAAACAAAGAGGATTCATTATTGATCATGAACATGGCTATGCCACAAGGTAAATCTGATGAGCATGCTTTCTACATAGATTCAGGTTGTTCAAATCATGTGGCAAGAAATGTGGCACTCCTATCAGATTTAGAAGATCTAAGGAATAAGCATGAGGTGCAAACAGGAGATGATACAAGACATCTTGTGGAGAAAATAGGCAATGTCAAAGCACCTGATGGAAACATCAACCTACTCAGTAAGGTACTTTATGTCCCTACCATTACAAAGAATTTGATAAGTGTTGGGCAGATAGTAGAGAAAGGGTTGCAAGTCAAGTTCACAAAAGCAGGAGCATTTGTTGAAGATCCAAGTCAAGGATTCAGAAGAATTGCAAAAGGTGAAAAGACAAGTAGATTGTTCACATTTGAATTACAAGACACTAGAAACATTGCTCTCTTTAATTATGGTAGTCAGACACTCACAGAATTGGAAGTATGGCACAAAAGGTTAGCACATATTGGTGAAAGGTCATTAAAGCAAACTTGCAGGGACCAAAGTGTACTTGGACTCCCTAACTTTTCAAAACAACATATGATTTATAAGTGTAGTGCATGTCAATTTAGAAAGTCTCACAAGTTACCATTCATGAAGAAAGGTTATATGCATGGAGATCTCTTGGAGTTGGTTCATACAGATGTATGGGGACCTAGCAAGGAAGCTTCAATATCTGGATCAAGGTATTATGTCTCCTTTATTGATGATTGCAGGAGATGGACAATCCTATTCTTTATGAAACACAAAGATAAAGTTTTTTCATGTTTCAAACAATATTTGGCTCTTGTGGAGAATCAAACAGGTAAATCACTAAAAAGGCTAAGGTTAGATGGAGGGGGAGAATACTTCTCCCATGAGTTTGATTCTTTTCTTCAAGAAAGAGGAATCAAAAGAGAGGTTACTACAAGGTACACTGCTGAGCAAAATGGAGTCGCAGAAAGGAGGAATACGACAATTGTTGAAGATGCAAGGTCCATGTTAAATGAAAAGCATTTACCTAATTATCTATGGGTTGAGGCTGTATCTACAACCACTTACTTGATTAATAGGTTGCCTTCAAAATCCCTTGATGGGATGACTCCATATGAGGCTTGGAATGGAAGAAGACCTAGCTTAGATCATTGTAAGATTTTTGGATGTATTGCTTTTGCTCATGTTCCTTCACAGGTTAGAGGCAAGATGGATCCAAAGGCA
Organism: Ceratopteris richardii; assembly: GCA_020310875.1. Lineage (NCBI taxonomy): Eukaryota > Viridiplantae > Streptophyta > Polypodiopsida > Polypodiales > Pteridaceae > Ceratopteris > Ceratopteris richardii. The sequence continues at coordinate 154,983,394 of CM035425.1, read as the reverse complement.
GAAAGGTGTGTATTTATTGGATATGACAACAATCAAAAGGGCTACAGGTTATATAACCCTACCAACAAAGGATTCTTAGTAAGCCGAGATGTAGTTTTTGATGAAAACAATTCATGGTATGAAGATTCATGCAGGAAGGTCAATTTACCATATGATCTTGAAGAAGATTTTCCAGAGCTTGGTAGAGAACAACCAAAGATTAAAGAACAAGACACCTCAGAGGATGATGAAGAATATCAGATGGAAAAGATCAAAGCATGGAAGTCTAAAGGTAAAGAAAAGTTACAGGAACTTGGACATGAGGTAGAATCATCACATCATGGCAAAAGAAGATCTATGAGGGAAAAGAAAAAACCAGAAAGGTATGGGTTTGACACCTCATTAGTAACTAAACATTCTATCTACATAGCACAGGACATAAACCAAGAGAAGCCATCATCCTTTGAAGAGGCCAAAGCAAAATCAAAATGGAAGCATGCAATGAAGGAAGAGATTGAAGCACTTGAGGAAAACAACACTTGGGATTTGGTGCCCAAGACTTCATCCATGAAGGTAATAGGCTCAAGATGGGTCTATAAACTCAAGAAGAATTCTGATGGTTCCATTAACAGGTATAAGGCAAGGCTTGTAGCAAAAGGCTTTGCACAAACTCAGGGAATTGATTATGAGGAGATCTTCTCTCCTATGGCAAAGATTCCTACTATTAGGGTTTTGCTTAGTATTGCCTCTTCCAAGAATTGGAAGATACTTCAACTAGATGTAACGAATGCATTCTTGAATGGTTGGATAACAGAAGAGGTATATATGGCACAACCACCTGGTTTTGAGAATCAAGTTTATCTTGATTATGTGTGTAAACTTAACAAATCATTGTATGGTCTCAAGCAAGCTCCAAGAGCTTGGAATTTTAGGCTTGTTTCATTCTTGCAGGACAAAGGCTTTCAACCAAGCAAGGGAGATCCTTCACTCTTTATTAAAATGAGTAATTATGAGATCATCTACCTATGTGTATATGTAGATGATATTATATTGACAGGAAATGATGTAGATGGTACAAAGAAGATCAAAGATCAGATGAGAGAAGAGTTCAAGATAAGTGATTTGGGTTCATTTACCTACTTCCTAGGCTTGGAAGTTGTCTACAAAGATCATGGTTTGTTTCTCACTCAAAGAAAGTATATTAAGGACATCTTGGCAAAATTCAAGATGCAAGATTGTAAGATTGTAGGTACTCCAATGGAGGTCAATCACAAATTGAGCTCACATGAAGGTGAACTCATAGAGGACATCACATCATATCAAAGTCTAGTGGGTAGTCTCAACTATGCCACATTGACAAGAGAACATATATGTTACAGTGTGAGTGTGCTAAGTCAATTTATGCACACACCAAGGAAACCACATATGGATGCTGCCAAAAGGATTCTCAAGTATCTCAAAGGAACCATAAATGAAGGACTTTATTATCCTTATGTATCTGATTTAGGTTTGAAGCTATTTTTTGATGCAGATTGGGCTGGCTCGAAGGAAGATAGAAGGAGCACTTCAGGTTATCTTACCTTTGCAGGTTCAAAGCTTATTTCATGGTCATCCTAGAAGCAACCCACAGTTGCTCTCTCTTCTACTGAAGCTGAATATAGAGGTCTGGCCATAGCTACACAAGAAGCTATGTGGATGAAGACATTATTCAAAGATCTTGGATTGGAGTTTGGAACTCCAACTATTTTTGGTGACAATATGAGTTCTATTCACTTAGCTGCTAATCCTATTTTTCATGCAAGGACTAAACATATTGAAGTTCATTATCACTATGTACGAGAGAAGGTTCTAAGCAACGAGATTCAAATATCATATGTGTCCACTCATCAACAATGTGCATATATTCTAACTAAAGCATTGGATGGTACAAAGCTCTGCAAATTCAAGGCAGTGACAAGCCTAAGTATTGGCTTGAGTCCCACAAAGTCATAGAAGAAGCTTTAAAATGAAGACTATATAAAGCTCACTTGTGAACTACCTCTTGTAACTTTTGAAGACTTTACTTAATGTAAAAGTGAAAGAATCTTAAGTGGTTGAGTCCACTTGATCAAAAAGGGAAAGAGGAGCCATGAATTCATGATTTGTGGTAGATAGAGAATCAAATCAATAACTAATTGATTGGAGAGTGATTGAGGGAAGTTAGCCTCCCAAGATAAACTATAAATACATGGTAGTCTTAGTCGTGGTTATGTGAAGTTCTCCAAAAGTTGAGCTTTATTCCATATCAAGGTGTGATTCCAAGGCCACATATGTATCAGTAAGTCCATTGTATTGTACAAGCAATATACTTTCATTTTCGTGATCATTTGAGTTCATATTTCCATGTCCTTGTGAAGTGTACTACTCACTGCCATATCTCTCAGTTTTCTCAGTCAGATTGCAGAGATGGTTTCTCTAAGCTTGGTGCATCATTTTAAGTGATTTAACTTGTTAAGGATAGATGTATACGTCTACTATATTCTCACCAATTTTCATTTCATTTGAGTGTTTCAATCTTCAGTTA
>CM035425.1:154950852-154955852 GCA_020310875.1 Ceratopteris richardii | reverse complement strand
ATCAAGGAAAACTTTCTATTCCTGTAGTGATACCTGCTCAGACTTTTAGTCAGTGTGTCCAGCACACTTAAAATTGGAACAATTCCTTTTGGGAGTATTAATGTACCTTAGTAAGCTACCAATCACAAGTGGAATCACTTCAATTGATAAACTATGCACTGAGAAATAAGTTTAGCAAAATTATAATCACCCCCGACTTTTTAGGAACTCTGCAGACACAGACCAGTGTGTACTTCGAATCAGATTTCTCCCAAATGGCTGAATGAAATCCTCTGAGATTTTGTATGCTTGTATTAGACCTTGAGCTGGTTCCAATGAGCTATAGATCTCTTGATTTGGTTCAGTAGATCCTGAGATATGCTCCTTTGAAGTTGACAGACTTGGAGAAGTTAACACAGAGAACCAGAAATGAGAAATATGAGTATATCTATTGATTAATGAAATTGTACAAGCTCAATAGCATGACAAGCATAGCTACTTGAGGTGTGGTGGTGTAGGCTATGGAGTAGCACTAACACACACTCAGTTACAATGAAGAATTGACTCGGGGAGTGAGCTAAAGTGACTGAACTAACCGCGACTTTTCAAATCATCTTTTATAGGAATTTTTGATCATTTGAATTTGAAATTCAAAATAAGGCTCCCTAGAATCTCTCCTCTAAAAGTAGGGAGATATTCTCTCCATTACAACATTCAGATTTCCACGACTTTCTCAAGTAGGTGTGGTTACAAATTATTCCAAGTCACAATGACTTTTACAAAGGGATAAAAAGTGAGAACATCTAAGCATATGTTCATATGAGCCTTGCTTCAAGTGAAGCCTTGATAAAGCTTTGTCCAAGCTAGCCTTCCATGGGTCTAATGTTCCAAGCCAATGTGTGAAGGCTTGATATGCACCAACAGCTCCCCCTCAAGCCAAACACTTTGGCTTAAGTCTTCTCTTTCATTCTTCAATCACTTCCTGCAAACCAATCATAGATTTGAATCTGCATAACTTGTTTCCATCCAATGCCTTTGTAAGTAAATCTGCACATTGCATATTAGTAGACACATATGTCAATTGAATCTCTTTGCTAAGTAACTTCTCTCTCACATAGTGGTAATGAACCTCTATGTGTTTGGTTGTGGCATGATAAATTGGATTTGCTGCAAGGTGAAGAGAGCTAGTGTTGTCTCCAAGGATAATAGGTGGTCTTGTGTATAGACCTAATTCTGTATAAAGAAGCTTCAACCAGATAGCTTCTTGAGTTGCATTGGCAAGTCCTCTATACTCTGCTTCAGTGGATGACAATGCCACTGTAGGTTGCTTCTTGGCTGACCAAGAAATAGGCTTATCTCCTGCAAAACAAATGTAACCTGAGGTGCTCCTCCTATCATCCTTGCATCCTGCCCAATCTGCATCTGAGTAGACTTTTATGTCAATATCTGATGTATAAGGAAAATACAAACCATGACTTTGAGTTCCCTTCAGATACTTCAAGATCTTCTTTGCTGCCTCTAGGTGAGGTATCCTAGGTTTGTGCATGAATTGACTAAGCACACCTACTCCATATGCTATGTCAATTCTTGTCAAGGTAGCATAGTTCAAACTACCTACCATACTTTGGTATCCTGTAATGTCTTTGATTTCTTCTCCTTCATGAGCACTTAGTTTTTGGTTAACCTCCATTGGAGTAGTAGATATCTTAGCATCCTGCAAACCAAACTTCTTGACCATATCCTGTACATACTTCTTTTGAGTGATATAGATACCTGAATTTGTGTAGACCAATTCAAGACCTAAGAAATACTTTAATAGTCCAAGATCACTGATCTTGAATTCTTTCATCATCTGTCCTTTGATGTGTCTAATCCCATTGACATCATTGCCTGTAATGATGATGTCATCAACATAAACACATAAGTAGATTACCTCTGTACTACTTCTCTTTATGAATAGAGAAGTGTCTGCTTTGCTCATCACAAATCCTTGGTCTAGGAGGTAGGTGGTCAATCTGTAATTCCATGCTCTAGGTGCCTGCTTCAAACCATACAGAGCCTTCTTCAATTTACAAACATAATGTACCTTTTTTGGATCTTCATAGCCAGGTGGTTGTGACATGTAGACTTCTTCAGATATCCATCCATTCAAGAATGCATTCTTCACATCCAATTGGTACATATTCCAATTCTTGGATGCAGCTACACTCACCAATACTCTGATAGTTGGCATCTTGGCCACAGGAGAAAATGTCTCCTCATAATCAATGCCTTGGGTTTGTGCAAAACCCTTGGCTACCAACCTAGCTTTGTACCTGTTTATTGTTCCATCTGAATTCTTCTTTAGTTTGTAGATCCATCTGGATCCTATCACCTTCATAGAGTCCTTCTTGGGTACCAAGTCCCAAGTGTCACTTTCCTTGAGAGCTTCTATCTCTTCATCCATGGCTTCTCTCCATTCTGGTTTGATAATTGCTTCTTCATAGGTACCTGGTTCTTCATTCAACAAGTCTTTTGCAAGATATACAGAATATTTAGTTACAAGTGATGTGTCATACCCAAATCTGATAGGCTTCTTCTTTTCTCTTTGAGATCTCCTCATTGCTTGAGTAGAAGTTTCTGGTTTATCCTCTAATTGCTTCATCTTCATCTTTCCTTTGGACTTCCAAGCCTTGAACTCTTCAAGATTTATTGTATCATCATCTGAGCTTGAATCTTCTTGCTGAGGTTGCTCTTCCTTGGTAAGCTTTGGAAAATCTTCTTCCATGTCATAGGGTAGACTCACTTTCCTGCATTCATTCTCATACCAAGAGTCATTTTCATCAAATATGACATCTCTGCTTACCTTGAATCCTTTGTTTGTGGGGTTGTAGAATCTGTATCCTTTTTGGTTCAAATCATAACCAATGAAGATACATTTTTCAGCCTTAGGATCTAGCTTTCCTCTTACCTGTGAGGGAATATGCACATATGCTACACAACCAAAGATTTTGCAATGATCCAGAGAGGGTCTCTTACCATGCCAAGCTTCATATGGTGTCATGCCATCAAGTGATTTGGATGGCAACCTATTGATGAGATAAGTGGCAGTGGATACACTCTCTGCCCATAGATAATTTGGCAACTTTTTCTCATTAAGCATAGACCTAGCTGTTTCCACAATGAGTCTATTCCTTCTTTCAGCTACCCCATTTTGTTCAGGTGAGTACCTTGTAGTAATCTCCCTTTTGATGCCTCTTTCTTGCAAGAAATCTTCAAACTCATTGGAGAAGTACTCTCCTCCACCATCTGACCTTAGCCTCTTCAAGCTTCTTCCTGTTTGATTTTCAACAAGTGCAAGATACCTCTTGAAACAATTAAATACTTCATCTTTGTGTTTCATAAAGTATAAAATGGTCCACCTGCTATAGTCATCAATGAAGGACACATAATACCTTGAACCAGAAATGGAAGGGTCCTTGCTAGGTCCCCAAACATCTGTGTGTACCAAGTCTAGGTAGTCTTCATGCATGAAACCTTTCCTTGAGTAGGGTAATCTGTGAGACTTACCAAATTGACATGATCCACATTTATAAATCATGTGTTGCTTGGATACATTAGGTATCCCAAGCACACATTGATCCCTGCACATTTGCTTTAGAGTCCTTTCACCTATGTGCCCTAATCTCTTGTGCCATATCTCTAACTCTGAAAGTGTCTGATCCTTATAATTATACAAAGCAATATTCTTGGTGTCTTCTAGCTCAAATGTAAACAATCTACCTGATTTCTCCCCTTTGGCTATCCTTCTGAATCCATGTTTTGGATCCTCCACATATGCTCCATGTTGTGTGAATCTGACCTGCAAACCTTTCTCCACAATCTGACCAACACTCATTATCATTAAATTCTTAGTTATTGTTGGTACATAGAGTACCCTGCTTAATAGGTTCTGATTACCATCACATGTCTTCACATTTGCAATTTTGATAACAGAGTATTTAGTGTCATCACCTGTTTGTACCTGATGTTTGCCCTTGGGCTCTTCCAAATCAGAAAGTAGTGCCACATTGCCAGCTACATGGTTAGAACATCCTGAGTCAATATAAAATAAATGATCATCATTTGTACCTATCTTGGAGGTCATATTCATGATCAATAGGGAGTCATCTTGCTCCTCTGTGTAATTGTTGTAGTCTCTTCTATTTCTGAATCCACCTTGGTAATTTCCATTGTGGTTGTTGTTGTAGTTGTTGTTGTATTGGTTGTTATATCCATTGTAGCTTTGATGTTGGTTGAATCTGCCTCTCCCTTGAGAGTATCCACCTCTTGAGTAGCCTCTTCCTCTCTGATTTTTGTAGTTCTTGTAGCATTCATCTGTGGTATGATTGGTCAATCCACAGATGTTGCATGGTGATGAGTTGTAGGGTCTCCCCCTACCTGACTTACCTCCTCTGCCTCTTCCTCTTGATGACCTACCTCTCCCTGCATAATTAGCTTGAGAGGTAGAGCCTTCTTCATCCTGTTTCTTCTTGCCTTTATCTTTAATCTTCTTATCAGTATAGAGAGCAGAGGGGTTATTACCTTTTGATTGATCTCCAGCCTTTGTAAACTTTGCTTCATGTGTAAATAGTTGGCCCATGAGTGTTGTGAGATCAGGAGTATGCATGTCCATATAGAGATCCATTGCAGTGGTGAAACTTTCCCACTTATCATCTGCCTTGAGTCCATTTGTCACTTGCCTGACTATTTGCTCCTCTTCAATTTCCTCTCCAATGCTTGCTAGTTGGTCTGCCACATCTTTGATCTTTGTCACATACTCTGAGACTGATTGCTTGGGCTGCTTCCTAAGTGTTGTGAACTCAATCCATAATTGATTCTTCCTAGCCCTTGTGTTGGAAGAAAAATAATTTGACAAGGTTTCCCAAGTCTCTCGGGAAGTCTTACAGTTCCTTACATGAGGTAAAAGAAAGTCAGATATAGAGTTTAAGAGATAAGACCTTGCCAAAGCATCCTTTGCACACCATTGGTTGAGCCTTTCA
>CM035425.1:154930852-154940852 GCA_020310875.1 Ceratopteris richardii | reverse complement strand
CCCTTCTCAAGGAAAGGCTACATGCATGAAGACTACCTAGAACTTGTTCATATAGATGTATGGGGACCTAGCAAAGACCTCTCAATCTCAGGATCAAGGTACTATGTATCTTTTAATGATGATTATAGGAGGTGGACTGTATTGTACTTTATGAAGCACAAAGATGAAGTGTTCAATTGTTTTAAAAAGTATCTTGCAGTTGTTGAGAGTCAGACAAGGAATAATCTAATGAGGCTAAGGTCAGATTGTCATGAGCAAGGCTGACACTTCTCTATTCATTAAGAGAAGTAATTTAGAGGTAATATACCTATGTGTATATGTTGATGATATCATACTTACAGGTAATGATGTCAATGGAATCAGACAAATCAAGAACGAGATGATGAAGGAGTTCAGGATCAGTGATCTTGGTTTACTAAAGTATTTTCTTGGACTTGAGTTAGTCTATACTAACTCTGGAATCTTTATTACTTAGAAAAAATACATAGAATATATGTTGAAGAAGTTTCATTTGCAGGATGCCAAAGTTGCAAGTACTCCAATGGAGGTAAACCTAAAACTAAGTGCCCATGAAGGTGATGAAATTGATGATATTATAGGTTACCAAAGCATAGTGGGAAGCTTGAACTATGCTACCTTAACAAGGATAGATATTGCATATGGAGTTTGTGTGCTAAGTCAGTTCATGCACAAACCAAGGGTACCTCACTTAGAAGCTGCCAAAAGAATTCTAATATATCTCAAAGGCACTCAACATCATGGTTTGTATTTTCCTTATACCTCAGGCTTTGACATTAAGATCTATTCAGATGTAGATTGGGCAGGATGTAAGGATGATAGGAGGAGCACTTCTGGATACATTTCATTTGAAGGTGATAAACCAATATCATGGTCTTCAAAGAAGCAACCTACTATTGCTTTATCTTCTACAGAGGCAGAGTATAGAGGATTGGCTAATGCTACCCAAGAAGCCATATGGATCAAGTTATTGTATACAAAATTGGGTTTGCATACTACCTCACCATTGATATTTCGAGATAATACAAGTTCACTTCACCTTGTAGCTAATCTATTTATCATGATAGGACCAAGCATATAGAGATCCATTACCATTATGTGAGAGAGAAGCTATTAAGCAAGGACATTCAACTAACATATGTTTCAACCAACATGCAGTGTGCAGATTTGTTAACTAAAGCTTTCTATGGAACCAAACTTTATAGGTTCAAATCAATGATTGGATTGGAGGATATACATGAAGACTGAAGATGAAGATGAAGACAAAGCCAAAATGTTTGGCTTGAGGGGGAGCTGTTGGTGCAATTCACAAGCCTACACATTTGGCTTGTAGTTCATACACATATGAAGATGCATAGGAATCAATGCTAATGATTAATTACCATTTTATCTTTTTGTAAAACTCATATTTGACTTGGAATCTTTGTAAACACCTACCAAGAAGAACTCGTGGAAACGTTTGTTGGGAATGATGGATTCACACTTCAAGAGTATGAGTAGGTACTGCCAAATCTTGTTTTGTACTAGCCCTTTGATGCTTCAGAGTTGATAAAAGGACCCTTTTAGCTTTCCAATGACACCATAAAATGGCCTATGTCCTTTGGAAATGATAAAATCAAAACAGACAACTTTGAACTTCAAGTCTTCAAGAAAACCTTCTATTTTTTACTATACACTTGCTGTATCTTTTGCTCAGTATGACCAGCACAGTACGAATTGGAAAACTTCCTTTAAGGGGTATCTAATTTTCTTAGCAAACTAACTATTCCAAGTGATATCACTTAAAAAGATTAACTATGCTCAGAGAAATCAATTTAGCAAGTAAACCTTTACCCCCGATATTTTAGGAGTGTTGCAGACTTTGACCAGTGATCACCTCGGCGGCCTTTTCTCTGCAATGGCTGAATAGAAATCCTTGAAAGTTTAGTAGCATGTAGAATACTTTGAGCTGGTTACAACAAGCTATATATCTTTGAATTTGGTGAGGACCATGATATTGGTTTATCACCTGCAAATGAAATGTATCCTGAAGTGCTCCTCCTATCATCCTTGCATCCTGCCCAATCTGCATCTGAATAGATTTTGATATCCAAGTTTGATGTGTAAGGGAAATACAAACCATGATGTTGAGTACCCTTGAGGTACTTTAGAATTCTTTTGGCAGCTTCTAAGTGAGGTACCCTTGGCTTGTGCATAAACTGACTTAGCACACTAACTCCATATGCAATATCTATCCTTGTTAAGGTAGCATAGTTCAAGCTTCCAACTATGCTTTTGTAACCTGTAATGTCATCAATTTCATCACCTTCATGGGCATTTAGTTTTGGGTTTACCTCCATTGGAGTACTTGCAACTTTGGCATCCTGCAAATGAAACTTCTTCAACATATCCTGTATGTATTTTTCTGAGTAATATAGATTCCAGAGTTAGTATAGACTAACTCAAGTCCAAGAAAATACTTTAGTAGACCAAGATCACTGATCTTGAACTCCCTCATCATCTGGTTCTTCATTTATCTAATTCCATTGAAATCATTACCTGTAAGTATGATATCATCAACATATACACATAGGTATATTACCTCTGAATTGCTTCTCTTGATGAATAGAGAAGTGTCTGCCTTGCTCATGACAAAACCTTGGTCTTAAAGATATGTGGTCAACCTGTGATTCCATGCCCTAGGTGCCTACTTTAATCCATAAAGAGCTTTATTCAACTTGCATACATATGTTACCTTGTTGGGATCCTCATAGCTAGGAGGTTGTGACATATATACCTCCTCTGAAATCCATCCATTCAAGAAAGAATTTTTTACATCTAGCTGATACATGTTCCAATTCTTAGATGCAGCCACACTTACCAACACCCTGATGGTTGGCATCTTGGCTACAGGTGAGAATGTTTCTTCATAGTCAATGCCTTGGGTTTGTGCAAAACCCTTGGCTGCCAATCTAGCTTTGTACCTATTGCTTGATCCATCTGAATTCCTTTTGAGTTTATAGATCCATCTAGATCCAATTACCTTCATGGACTCTTTCTTTGGTACTAGTTCCCATGTGTCACTTTCCTTGAGTGCTTCAATCTCCTCATCCATAGCTTCCTTCCATTCTGTCTTGGTTATAGCTTCTTCATATGATCCTGGTTCTTCAATTCACAAGTCTTTGGCAAGATAAACAGAGTGTTTAGTAACAAGAGATGTATCATACCCATATCTGATAGGTTTTCTGCTCTCCCTTTGTGATCTTCTGATTGATTGATTTGAAGATTCAGGTATGTCTTCAAGTTTCTTCATCTTGTGTTTGCCCATGGACTTCCATGCCTTGAATTCTTCAAGATTGATAATGTCTTCATCATCCAAAGTAGTGCCTTCACTCTGAGTAGGTTCCTCCTTAGCAAGACTTGGAAACTCGTCCTCCAAGTCATAGGGTAGTTTAAACTTCCTGCATTCATTCTCATACCAAGAATCATTTTCATCAAAGACAACATCTCTACTAACCATGAATCCCTTATTCGAAGGGTTGTAGAACCTGAACCCTTTTTTATTTAGATCATATCCAATAAAGATACACTTCTCAGCCTTAGGATCTAGCTTACCTCTTATCTGAGACGGAATGTGTACATATGCTACACATCCAAATATCCTGCAATGATCAAGTGAGGGTCTCTTACCATGCCATGCTTCATAGGGAGTCATTCCATCAAGGGACTTAGATGGTAACGTGTTTATGAGGTAAGTGGTAGTAGATACACTCTCTGCCCATAAATAGTTAAGCAATTTCTTCTCATTTAACATTGACCTAGCTGTTTTAACAATCAATCTATTTCTTCTGTCAGATACCCCATTCTGTTCAGGAGTATACCTTGTGGTGATTTCTCTCTTGATTCCCCTGTCCTACAAGAATGTCTCAAACTCATTGGAGAAGTAATCACCACCTCCATCTGACCTTAGCCTCTTTTGATTCTTCCTTGTCTAATTCTCAACAAGTGCAAGATACTTTTTAAAACAATTGAACACTTCATCTTTGTGTTTCATAAAGTACAATACAGTCCATCTGTTATAATCATCAATAAAAGATACATAGTACCTTGATCCTCAGATTGAGGGGTCTTTGCTTGGTCCCCATACATCTGTATGAACAAGTTCTTGGTAGTCCTCATGCATGTAGCCTTTCCTTGAGAAGGGTAACCCGTGAGACTTCCCAAACTTACAAGCACCACATTTATATATCATGTGTTGTTTGGAAATATTGGGTATTCCAATTACACATTGATCCTTGCGTATTTGCTTCAAAGTTCTTTCTCCTACATGCCCTAATCTTTTATGCCAAATCTCAAGCTCTAAAAGTGTTTGATCTTTATAATTGTAGAGTGCAATATTCTTTGTATCTTCTAGCTCAAAAGTAAAAAGTCTACCTGTCTTTTCTCCTTTAGAAATTCTCTTGAACCCCTGCTTTGGATCCTCCACAAATGCTCCAAATTGGTTGAATCTGACCTGCAAACCTTTTTCCACAATTTGTCCAACACTCATCAAATTTTTTGTAATGGTTGGTACACATAGTACCCTACTCAACAAGTTCTGATTTCCATCACAAGTCTTAACATTTCATACTTTAACTACTGAGTGCTTGGTGTCATCACGTGTTTGTACTTGATGCTTACCTCTTGGTTTTTCAAGGTCAGAGAGTAGAGCTACATTGCCAGCCACATGATTTGAGCATCCTAAGTCAATGTAGGATAGGTGGTCATGATTTGTACCTGGTTTTGAAGTCATGTTCATAATCAAAAGTGAATCATCTTGCTCTTCTGTATAGTTGTTGTAGTCCCTTCTAGATTTGAATCCTTCTTGATAGTTGCCACTGTAGTTGTTGTTGTTGTACCCTTGATGATGGTTGAATCTGCCTGTTGACTGTGAGTATCCACGTCTTTGATATCCTCTTCCTCTCTGATTTTGTAGTTCCTGAAACACTCAACTTTAGTATGATTTGATAAACCACAAATGTTGCATGGTGAGGAGTTATAGGATCTCCCCCTACCTTTTTTACCTCCTCTACCCCTTCCTCTTGATGATCTACCTCTCCCTGCATAGTTGGCTTGGGAGGTAGTGCCTTCATCCTCTCCTTTCTTGTTCTTCCCTTTATCCTTAGACTTACTTTTATCAATATAGAGGGCAGAAGAGCTATTACCTTTGGATGAATCTCCATTCTTGTTGATCTTGGCTTCATGAGTGAACAATTGCCCCATGAGAGTTGTAAGATCTAGAATCTGCATGTCCATGTATAGGTCCATGGCAGTGGTGAAGCTTTCCCATTTGTCATTTGCTTTAATCCCATTGATCACTTGCCTTACTATCTGATGTTCTTCAATCTCTTCTCCTATGCTTGCTAATTGGTTTGCTACATCTTTAATCTTAGTCACAAACTCTAAAATAGTCTGCTTAGGTTGCTTCCTTAGTGTGGTGAATTCAATCCACAATTGATTTTTTCTGGCCCTTGTGTTGGAAGAAAAATAGGATGAGAAGGTTTCCCAAGTCTCTTGGGATGTCTTACAGTTTCTAATATGTGGTAAAAGAAAATCAGAGATGGAGTTGAGTAAGTAAGACCTTGCTAATGCATCCTTGGCACACCATGTGTTGAGCTTTTCATGTTCTCCCTTTGTTGGTAGTCCTCTGGTTTTGAATGAGGGCAATTCCTCATCTCTTAAGATGTATCCATAAAGACTCCTTCCTTGTAGGTATGTCTTCATCCTTAGAGACCATGCTCAATAGTTGTTCCTGTCCAGTTTATCAATAAATGAAGGAAAACCATCCTCCATTTTACCTTGACTTTGCTCTGATACCACTGTTGGGAATGATGGATGGACACTTCAAGAGTATGAGTAGGTACTGCCAAATCCTACTTTGTACCAGCCCTTTGATGCTTTAGAGAGTATACATGGACCCTTTTAGCTTTCCAATGACACCATAAAATGGCCTAAATCTTTGGAAATGATATGTGAAAAGATAAAATCAAAACAGACAACTTTGAACTTCAAATCTTCAAGAAAACCTTCTATTTTTTACTAGACACCTGCTATATCTTTTGCTCAGTATGACCAACACAGTAGGAATTGGAAAAATTCCTTTTATTGGTATCTAATTTGCTTAGCAAGCTAACTATTCCAAGTGATATCACTTAAAAAGATTAACTATGCTCAGAGAAATCAATTTAGCAAGTAAACCTTTACCCCTGATATTTTAGGACTGTTGCAAACTTTGACCAGTGATCACCTCGACGGACGTTTCTCTGAAATGGCTGAATAAAATGTAGAATACTTTGAGCTGGTTCCGAGAAGCTATAGATCTTTGAATTGGGTGGAAAACTGAGTGAGATATGATCTCCACAAGTTGACAGACTTTCAGACACTATGACAGAGAACTCAGAAATGAACAATGTAGATATATGTATTAATGAACACTTTTGTACAATGCCATAGGAATGAATATCATTGCCTATAAATGTATATAGGTGTGGGCTAGAGTATAGGCCTCACACACACTCAGAAATGATAATGAGAAGCTCGGGATTGATGAGTCTTACATGTGAATTTTTCCTAGAGGTTTATATAAGAGTTTACTTTCAATTTGAATTTCAATTCAAATTTTGGCTCTCTCTAAAAATGTAATCCTTCATTATAGGAGATATTCCGTCAATCAAAGCTAACTTTTCCACAAGTTCTTTTTGGTAGGTGTGTTGATATATTTAGGTAGTGATGTGGGTGAACACACTAGGACCGCCAGGGCACTTTTTTCCTTCTTTAGGACGTTTTTTTCCCCGGCTTGTATATATGCCTATTGCCCTAATGGGCTACTTATCTTTGTACATTATCTAGCAATACATTCAGTATTGTGTGTTGTGCTCCAAGCTTCTTCTTCTTCCTTGTGTTGTTCGCATGCTTTGGCAGACATCTAACTCCAACAATTGGTATCAGAGCAGATCGTCACTTCATTTAGGGTGCCGTCGACACTCCTCTGTTTGCAGTCTCAGAATCGCATGAGTTTTGGTGAGCATACTCAATGTGTTTCCGAGATCAAAAGGGCTTTGCTTTGTGGTGCTAAAATCGCGATCTGAGCTCGTTTCGGCCTCCGAACGCACTATCGCAGTGCTTGTGCAGGCTATTTCATCTTTTTGTGCCAAAGGTATATACTAGTTTCTGTTTGCCACTATAAGCATCTCAAAGTCTCCTACAGGTCTAGCAGAATTTGTTTGGGTAGTTCTGTTCAACTTTTTGAGATACAGTCACTTTTCTGCATCAAGGTATTTTAGTCACCGACCATGGCTGAAAGGAGTGATGTATTCCGTATGTTGGCTGTTGAGGATAAGTTGGATGGTACCAACTACCCGTTATGGGCTTATATGATGCGACATGTGTTGGTTGCAAAAGGACTGTGGAACATTGTGTAGGGTGTTGAAAAACGTCCTATCACACCTACAATTGTTACAACCACAGGTACTAAAGCTGATGCAGAAGGTGTCGAAGATGATGATATTCTGCATATTTATGTTCGTGCTACAGTTTCTGTTGCAGCTACTACAGAGCAGATTTGCTAGGATGGCAGAGATGCCCAGGCACATGCATTGATAGCTTTGTCTGTCAAACGTGCCATTATTCCTCACATTCGCTCTTACACAATAGCGAAGGATGCTTGGGATACACTTACCACATTGTACCAAGTTAGGAATGAGGCTCGTGTTACCTCCAAAAATAGTTGGAGAGTGAGCACATGAATGAAGGTGATTCTATGGACAGTTTCCTACCGAAGATCAAATACGTGAAGGAACAGTTGATTTCTGTTGATGAGGTTATACCAGATAGCTCACTTGTGCAGACCATTCAGAATGGTCTTCTTGATTCATATCAGAGTTTTGCTTCTACTCTTCGGTTGAGGGTGGAAGGCAATCCAAATGCCTTATCATTTGAGGAGTTAGTCTCTGTTCTGTTGCAGAAAGATCAGTCTAGGCAGAACAGGTCCATTATGCGAGTTGCAGATGAAGCTTTCCTGGCTAGTCAGAAGGGCAAAGGAAAATGGAGCTCTTGAACTAGTAAGCAGAAATCTGATAATTCTGCATATTCGAAGAAGGAAGATAAAGATGATAAAAAATCAGAAAAGCAGAAAATTGTTTTGTAAGTACTGTAAAGGGAATGATCATATCATAAAGAAGTGTCCAAAACTGGCTGCAAAAGAGGCAAAGAAGAAAGAGGCTGGAATGGTTGCTGTAGAAGCCTCTACACCAAAAACGGAGTCTGTTAATCTTGTGTAGGAAGAAGAATGGGCATTTACTACTGTTTGTAGTCTTGACCCATCTTCTCATGAGCAATGCATGTCTGCAGTAGACTCAGATGTTTGGTACTTTGACAGTGGGGCAACCAAACATATTACCTCACAGTGCAATTTCTTCTCTTCACTTGAGCCTGCCTCTACATTACATGCGCCAACAACTCCTCTTATCCTGTTATGGGAGTTGGTAAGATCATTTTGACTACTGCTGATGGTAGTTCTTTCACTTTGTCAGATGCTTTATTTGTGCCAGGGATCAAGAACAACCTGTTATCAGTTTCTGCATTAGCCAAGATTGGTCTGGTTGTGAAATTTGTTGATGACAAGTGTAAAGTTCACGATCTGTCGAATGGCAATGTGATTATTGCTTCTTGCATTCTATGTCATGCGCTGTATAAGCTCATAGACTATGAAAGATCTGTAAATGATTTGGCATGTGCAGTAAATGATTCTGGGGCTATGTCAGATGCAAAGCTTTGGCATGTAGGATTTGGCCATCTGAATTTTGCTAGTTTGCTATGCTTGCAGAAATATGAAAATGGTGTTCTCTTTGCCCAAACTTGAGGCACCTAGGAAACATATTTGTGAAGGCTGTATTTTGGGCAAACTGCAGCATTTGTCCTTTCCAAAAGATGGTTCAGTTCGGGCTATGTAGAAATTGCAGCTTGTACATACTGATGTCTGTGGTCCTATGCAAACACCTTCTTTTGGGAATTATCTTTACTTCATGAATTTCATCGATGATTTTTCCAGGCATGGATGGGTATATCCATTGAAGGCAGAGTCCGAAGTGTTCATGTGCTTCAATGCCTCATTTGAGATGTCTGATTTGGGGCATTTGCATCACTATTTGGGCATTCATTTTATGCAAATTGATGGTGGAATGGCTTTGTGTCAAATGAAATATATTGACACATTATTGCAGCATTTTGGCCTTGAAGACTGTAAGCCTATTGCCACTCCTATGGAGACAAGTTTACGATTGAGTCTTCATGATGCTGGAGATGCATTTGATGTTGTTCTCTATCGGCACGGTGTTGGATGCTTGATTTACTTATGCATTATTCGGCCAGATATTCAGTTTGTTGTCTCACAGATGAGTAGGTTTATGCATTGCCCAGGAGTCAAGCATTGGCAAGTGGTTAAGCACATCTTTTGTTACTTGAGTGGTACTCCGCTACTTGGGTTGTTTTATCCCAAGGGGAGATCACTACCGCCAGATTTGCATGCTTTGTTTTACTCTAATTGGGCTGGTTGCTATGACACTCATGTGTCCACTAGTGGTTTTTGCTTCATGCTTGGTAGCTCATGTATATCTTGGTTGAGCAAGAAGTAGCCTATTGTGGCCACTTCTAGTTGTGAGGCTGAGTTTAGGGCAGCTTTCACATCTACTGTTGAGTGTGTGTGCCCCAGACGCCTTATGGCTGATTTGGGTGTTGGTCAGACTTCTGCCACCACCATCTTCACTGAGAGTCAGAGCGCATTGGCAGTTGTGAGGAACCCTGTGTTCGATGCTCGCACTAAGCACATTGAGGTGCATTATCACTATGTTAGGGAGAGGTTCTCTGTTGGGGAGATCAGCTTGGCATATGTGCCCACGGAGGAGAACACTGCACACCTTTTCATGAAGGCTCTTCCTAGGGAGAAGTTTAAAGCTCTCAGCAAAGC